>JBBPBX010041626.1:5561-22536 GCA_038048925.1 Garcialebias charrua | reverse complement strand
TACTATAACCACATCACTCCTGTCCTGCAGCAGCTCCACTGGCTCCCGGTTAAATCACGCATCATCTTCAAAATTCTACTTCTCACGTTCAAAGCTATCCACAACCTTGCCCCTCCTTATCTATCCGACCTCCTACAAATCTCCATCCCATCACGCTCTCTCAGGTCCTCCTCTTCACTACAACTCCATGTACCCTCTGCCCGCCTCTCCACCATGGGGAGCAGGGCCTTCACCTGCTCTGCCCCTCACCTCTGGAACGCTCTACCGCCCGACCTTCGAAACACCACCTCCCTTTCTCTGTTCAAGACTGCCCTGAAAACCCATCTCTTTAGACTAGCTTATCATTAACTTTACTAAATGTATTTTTATCTTCCATTTTATATCCTTTATGTATTTTATATTTCAATTTGTCGCTGATAATGTTTGCTCTGTATTCACTGTGTTGGTTTGTTAAGTGTCCTTGGGTGTCATGAAAGGCGCTTTTAAATAAAATGATTATTATTATTATTATTATATATATATATATATATATATATATATATATATATATATATATATATATATATATATATATATATATATATATATATAATTTATTTATACATAAAAAATATATACTGTATATAATATATCTTTATATACATTTATATAAACAACTAGTTCATGTGCTGCTGACTTCACTTGTAGACATCTGTCCAAATCACAGCTAAAACATTCAATTTGTTTATTCCACGACTCACCTCTGACATTATTCTTGACACAGTTGTTGTGCCCAGGCGGTAGCTGGCAGCGACACTCTGTTCCGAGCAGCCAGTCGCCAAGATGCGCAGCGTGACTGCAACTCTTTGTGCTGTGCTGACAGGAAAGTGATGGCTGCCCAGATGGAGAAGAAACGGTGCTAACCGCCCAACTAGCTCGTCAAACTTGCTCGCAGCCATTCTAAAATATTCGAAATGCTTCTCGCTGTCCATGATCTGCATGTCCCTAACCAACGTATTATATTCTCCTTCTTCATCCCTGGTCTCATTTAATGGCCTTACGTACCACCTACTGCTTCTTCTCTTACGGTTTTGTAAAAGTAACAACAGGCAAACTAGCTCTTCTTCCTCCTGATCATGTAACGACGCCATTTTGATGTTGTGTACAGATTACCGGAAATGACGAAGTAAATGACGACGGCAAGGAAATGACGTCCAGAAAGGAAATGACGTCCAGAATTTGGAGCGAAAAACGCGAGAATTAACGCGAGAACTAAACAGACTATAAAAGGCTTTTGCCGCGGCGCTCCCACGGCGCCGAGTGGCGTGAGGCAAAAGAAACAGGTATATTGGGGCCTTTAGTTGTTTGTGTTCATTCATTCATTCAACCTTTATTTATACAGGCTAGCCTCGTTGAGTCACGGGGACTCATTTACAAGAGGGACCTGTCTCACTCACACCAAACAACCATCCACTCTCACACTCACACCTAGGGTCAATTTAGAGTCACCAATCAGCCTAACAAGCATGTTTTTTGGTCTGTGGGAGGAAACCGGAGTACCCGGAGGAAACCCACGCATGCACGGGGAGAACATGCAAACTCCACCCAGAAAGGCCCCGGACCGGGATTTGAACCGGCAACCTTCTCGCTGAGAGGCAGCAGCTCTACCAGTTGTGCCACCGTGCTGCCCAATATATGTGATAATATGAGGCTTGTTCTGGTGTGTGATTCGTTGTTCTACTGATAAAATCTTGGTTGCCGGGACAACGGTTACGAGCCCTCCGGGTCTCATACTGCCCTGTTTAGATTCCTTATTGTGTGTGCGTGGCTTCTCTTTTGTCTTTAGGACAGAAAGAGTTTAATGTATATATGTTTATATCTGTCTGTACCATGGACTTTTATGTGTATGCGCCAGTTTGTATGTATTAGTATGTATTTGTATGTTACTATGTGTGTTTTTATATTCTTTAGATGTTTTGTGGCTCAGTTTTATTTTTTAGGCTTGTCCCCAGGAATGTAGACATCCCTGTTTGGCCTACCCTATGTGCTGCTTCCAAGCTGGACAGTAAACATGCTTGCACAAACATTTGTTAATACATTGATGATACTTTGTTTACAGAACACTTGTATATTGGTTTCAATCAGAATATCCTTCAGAATATCCTTCAACACCCTCTCTTGACCTATTAAAAATAGGTCAAAATAACCTGCACTACCCCCTTGGATCCTCCAAAGAGGACCCCACATAACCACTAAAAAACAACCCACAAAACCAAAAAATCTACCCACAGAACCAACTCACCTAAACCACTTCTACAGCTCAAATACAGTGCGAAGCACTCACTGCTAAAAATCCACCTCTATCCAACTCCATTCACCTCTATCTGACTCCAAAATTACTCCCCAAATCAAGTGAACTGTCACTCCACCTCAAGTCCACCTCTAACCACCTCATCGCCTTTACAGGTATCTGGTTTCAGCCAGACGCAGGTGCTCACGTCCGTCTGGCAATGAGCTGCGTCTGGCCTGCACCAAGGGGAACATAGTCCCCTGGTCATCCACCCCTCCGGAAGCAATCATCCTTGAGATCACTGCTCTTGCACACGGCGCAACATACCCCATAAACACGCAAAATAGAACAAGAATAGCCAGCAGAAATGCTAAAAGCTTGAACAGCACCTGAGTCCACGACCCACTAGTGAACCAAGACATCACATCCCGCTGTCCAGCCCGTGCATCCTCCGCTTTCGCCTTCTGAAGTTCTTTCAGCTGTGCCAGGGCTGCTGTCACCCTCGCCTGGGGGTTTGCAGCTGTTTCGTCCGGTATGTAAGTACAGTAGGTGTCCCTGCCGATGATCACACATACCCCATTCCTAGACGCAGTAAACAAATCCAAAACCACTGTACGCCGGAAGGACACTATCCTCGGGACCCTCCGCTCCGCAGAGGTGCTCTGTAATGCCCGAACCGCCTCATAAATGAACATCCCAAAATGGTAATTAAGACTTCAACGCGTATCCTATAAGTCCCCACATCTGCCCCCAGAAAGAAGCAACCCTTCCACTCTACCGGAACCTCTGAACCCCACGTCGACTCAAGCTATGCCACGCCAGATGTCCACCTCCGTCCCCCATACGGAGAACCATTAGTCAAAGACGCCATAAATGAGCCGTCAGTAACCGCCACCTATGCGCAAAGTCCAGTCCAGTCGGTGGGCAAGGTCAGAAGCACCTCATGTCCACACAGACAGGCTAGATCCTCTACAGGATACGTATCATCCCTGCTGGGTACACCTGTGAACTGTACCCCTGGGTGGTACACCGCTCGGTACCTCTCAGTGGGCAATGACCCCACCACCACCTTATAAGAGTCTTGATGATGAATGCAGTGCACACAGACAGGGAACTGTCCACAAAATGTCCAATCAGCAAACTGACCCGACACCACCGGCTGCAACAAAGTACTTGATTCGCACCTCTTAGGCTCACATTGCAGGTGTTCTCTAACGAACCCTCTGGATCTGATCTGGAGCGCACAGAATGACACCTCCTGCTCTAATGCCCACACCTGTAGGGTAGGTGCTGAGACAGGAAGCTAAATGTAGATGTAACACGCAGAGTCCTGACGCTCTCTGGCTAAAAAGTGTGCATACCTGTGTAAGGGGTTATGAGGAGGTCAATATTAATACTGACCTCTTTACCTTAATTAATTTACTTATTCAGATTGAATAGTAAATTCACGGATTCTGTTCTTTTTCAGTTTACCCAATATTTCTGTGATCTTTATGATGGATAAATAAACAGAGCCATTAAGTGACAAAGACGTTAACTTAGTTTGATATGTCAAAGAGACACTATCATTTATTTAAAATAAATCAACTAAATTAACACCATTACACTTGATTGACATGATTTCACTTTCTTTCAATTCAAATACGTCAGCACACTTAAATTCAACACAACAGACTTCAATATTGGATGTTAACATATTTAGTCTGTGGGCTCTTCAGCTTAATATAGTTTCCAGCTTAGTTTGAGAGGGGAAAGAAATAGGAGGAAAGATTTAAGAAGAAATTATCGTGAGCATGATACCAGAGTGACACTTCTCCTCCGACTTCTGCTAAAATCCAGGTACGTTTTGTAAACAGCTCTTTACCTTTTGACGACCGCCCGGTAAGAGGGAAGACCTTGTAGCTTTTCAGATGTACGGGTCCTTGTGGGGACCAGTACAATACCTTCAAGCAGGGTTCTGGTTTACGTTTTCCAACGTCTCCTGGTTTTCGCTTGGTCATCAGAGAATATGTCAGCTTCAGGCCTCTGACTTCAAGATAAACTTATTCCAGGAGGGAATAAACAAAGTTTTTGAGCTCTGTTCCTTAAAAGTGGACCCATAACAACATGTTATCAGTCCCAGCTGGATGACGAGTCCTTAGCGCGTGACTACTGGTCATTCAGCTCTTTGGAAAGTTCACATCATCTTTCGAAGTTCCCAGCAAACTCTTTCGGACTCTTGCCGACTCCCAAGTGTGTCAGCAAAACTTAGGACTAGTACTTAAGGAAGGACCAGTCGAGGAGTTCACTTGTCTTATCAGGACCCAAGGTTACAGCCAGCAGCAGAGGGAAATGTTTAGGAACAGACAGAGAAAGCTGGAGCCCTTTTCAGGAGAAACAACGGATTAAACTGTCTTCTTATTTCTAAACAAAACAGTCGGGTCTCTGTGACCCGAGATTTCCCTTTAACACAGCAGTGAACACAGTTTAACTCTTAAAGAATAACACAGCTTAAAAGCACACATCATGAAAATGACAAATGTTATTCTTTTGATCACATCAGCCTAAAATCAAAGATAGAAATAGTCTCTTTTGGTGACTATATTTATCAGATTACAGCTTAATGAATGATTTTGTAGTAAATGTCTTGCTTTACTGAGAGGTCAGTAAAGGTCATCACTGGACAGTTCAAAAGTACACAGGTGTCTTAAAAGTGGACAAGGTCATGCCCACTACATCTGTACCAGCTGTACATCCGAGAGCTAGAAGACAGATTCAAGGCTAGATGATCACTATCCTGCACTTGAGACCACGCTCCGGGGTTGGGGACGTCTCTTCTGTCCCTCGGATGGGTGACAGGATGACACCTAGGGCGACCTGGTATACCACAGTTAAATTCCAACACCAGAATGATGGAAACCAAAATCAATGACACTATACCCCCTACCATAAAAAGCCTGTTATGTCCCTCAGCCATGCTGAACCTAATCAGAAACCTTTCACAGTGTCTCTCTGTGAACCCTGAAATGTGATGAAATACAACAAAACACAATTTAACCCCCTCTCAGTTAAATCGGTAGAACCTGAAAGAGTGAATGCACATAACACTCAATGCATGCAAATCTTACAAAATCTTCTTTTCTCTTTTTTTTTTTTTCACACAGGAATCACGGGATCGTCACCTGCAAGGCAAAATCAGTCTTAAAATGAACACAACACCCTTCTAATGCTTTTTAAAAGCAGCGTGAAACCTTACACCTTGAAAATGAGAGTAAAACTCCCAAAATTTTATGGTTCAAGCTTAAAGATTGTAAAATGTGCCTCAAATATTAGCCCGTCTACCGTAACGGTAGAACCTGAAAGTGAAACCTTAGGTCTGGTTGTAAGCAAAAGTATGTGTTGGTGTTTTGAACTTGACCTCTAGCCTTAGGAAAATAATGAAAATGTTGAATGTGAATAAAAGTTAAACTATAGCGGCAAATAGTTGACAGCTAAATCAACTTTAAGCTAAGATTATTAATGTAAAGTATACACTGTAACACTAACTCAAAAAGTCAAAGGTCAAGTCTAAAATCTAATTTTAAATGTGTGATACTTTAAATGTGAAATTTAAAGTTTAAAATTTAACTGATCTACCCCAAATACTGATGCTTCTAAGGATTCAAACAAGTAGAAACACATTTTAAAATGTAAACCCCTATTAGTTCTTCTGATTTTACGGAAACACCCCAAATTTTGTTCTTCTTGGATCTTGCTGAATGATGCACTTCTTCAGAAACACTTAGATGTAGAACTGTCACCACCTGTTTTTGGGCTGCAGCTTACTGAAGATAATAATAACCCAGCTGGGACTATGTTCAATTCCCCGATCCGCTGGCAAGCAAACTGCCCCAACCCAAAAAGGTGGACGCTCCTCTTCGGCTCCTCTGCTCTATGAAGCTGCAAGGTTGCAGCTGCCTTTTCCCTCTCAGGGGAGCAAAGGAGAAAGAGATGCAGACAGGGGGAACTTGCTTCGGCCACACAAGCAAGCTCAAGGATGCTTTTCAAGATGCTTTTCCACAGCAAGAACAAGATACTTTTCAGGGTGCTTTCCCACACGAATTAAAACACCTCCTCCGGGACAGATGACTTCCATGCATGAGGAAGTAAACCATTGAAGCAACAGAAGCCCACACCTTCCTCGATTGCAGCTTTCAGGAATGAAGATGCAGGAAGGCTCACCCACAGCGCGTGTGGACCACTCACTCCAGGTGCAAAACCAGAGCTGTTAGCTTTTGCAGCTCCGTCGACCCGATTTAATGACCTGTGTAAGGGGTTAATGAGGAGGTCAATATTAATACTGACCTCTTTTACCTTAATTAATTTACTTATTCAGAGTGAATAGTAAATATTCACGGATTCTGTTCTTTTTCAGTTTACCCAATATTTCTGTGATCTTTATGATGGATAAATAAACAGAGCCATTAAGTGACAATGGACATTAACTTAGTTTGGTATGCCAGGCGACACTACCATTTATTTAAAATAAATCAACTAAATTAACACCATTACACTTGATTGACATGATTTCACTTTCTTTCAATTCAAATATGTCAGCACACTTAAATCCTTTTGTTCACCCTCCGTGTTTTGCCTGAGCCACCCTGGCTTCTTTCTCCAGCGGGTACCCCCACTTTGTGGTTTGTCGGGTTGAAAGGTCTGATTCTTTTCGCCTGTCGGTGGATAGGGAGCTGGAGCTCGCGTCCCTTCCAGTTCCAGCGATTGGGGTTCGACTCTCGCACTCGTGAACACCTCTACGGGTGTTCTGCATTCCATGCGGGCCTCGAAAACATTTACGGCGCATTGTTTCATTTCCTTGATGGTTTTGTCTCTGAAATTAGCCATCACTTGTACTGACTCTTTTATATCAGGGTGGAGGTTTTTACCGAAAAGGTATTTAAAACCTACTTCGTCCTCCATGCCCGGTTCATTGCGATTACCAAAGAAAGCCTGGAACATTCTCTGGTAATATGCCTGTGGATGCTCTTTCTTACCTTGCACGACCTTCTCGGCATCAGGGTAGCCACCAGGCCCCATGTTTGGAGTGAACTCTCGTATAAGAGTATCACGCAACAGTTTGTAATCTGTTTTCATGGCGTCTGGTTGGCGATCAATGAAGGCATATACAGGCCAGTCTGCGGTGAGCCTGATCAGTGCAATTTTATCCTCAGCAGTAGCATTTGGAAAATTACCCAGTTGGAAGTCAAGAGAGTCTAGGTAGGTCTTTGTATGGATTGAACCCAACGGCCCTGGCTCAAAGCGTTTAATGTATCTAGAAAGCTTCTGGAGTTCAGGTATTGGAATAGAAAGGTTAGCACCATTGCTATTCCCATTTACCTGTGATCCATGTGCAGGTGTTGTTGTTGAGGACGCAAGTCCCTGCTCCGACTGGCGGGTCTTAACAGGTACGGTGAGCAATTCTGCATTACCGCGTGGAGGTGGTGGGGGTGTGAAGCCTTGAGACTGCTTTGCCACAACATCCACCCATCTTTCCCTTTCTTTAAAAAGGTTTTCTTTAGTTAAGGTCAGTTCCACCTTACTTTCAGTCACTTCTCTGCGTAAACAATCAACTTCAGTTTGTAGCGCTGTGCACTGTTCACTGAGTTTTTTATTTTCCTCGAATTGAGTGCTCTCTTTTAGTTGTTCTTTTAATCTATCATACTCAATTTTCAACCTTGTGCACAGGTTGTGGGTTTCTTCTCTTTTTTGAGTATGCTTGTTGTTAGATTTTCTAACTCTGTGTTCAGAGTCGAGGTGTCCATTGCTGCTATCTCCTCACCATACTTCACGAGGGGTTTAGTTAGCAGCTTTAAGGCATTATCAACACAATCTGTGTCCTCTGACTCAGTGTCTGAATCCTCCTGCGCTGGGATTTTCTCCTCACCATCAGCATCCTTCAAGGATGAGGATGGTACAACGTCATCTGATTCTTTATCCATATTTGTTTTGAGTCTGTAAAAATCAACAAACTGGTACATGCGGGTGTTAATCTTCAGAGATGTGAAGATCTTAATGTGGAAATGCTCTGTTCTCTATAATTTTTTATTTTTATTTAATTTGAAAATCAAATAAAAATTGCTGTTTTGAGTGTTATTCTAAATCTCTTCAGTATTTAAAATGAGCATAAATTGTTCGTCTGTACCTTTGTTATTCTAAAATTTTTATTTAAAATAAACAGGAATTTTTGTTTGTGTACAGAACAATTTTTTAAAGCTGGTAATTTCACCATAAAATGCTGACTTTGTATGATGTTTTTTGTGAATGTGACTGTTCGTCACTGAAAGTGCACCAGGAAATGACGACACAAATAGGCGGGTCGACGCAGCGCGTCACCAGCTCTGCTGTGCTGAGCGAGGCGGAGCTCGCTACACAGATACGTGACGTCAACCAATCAATCACAGTGCTTGTAGTCCTTTTCCCAAGCAACCATGGTAAATGTAGTTTTCTAACCTTCGACCAATGAAGTACCGGAAATGACGACAAAGTGGGTTGGTCGCAACGGCGTGCGACGTGATTGACAGCTCACAACAGCGAATCAGCGTTCGCCACAAGAGTGATTGACAGCACACAACAGCGAATCAGCGTTCGCTACAAGAGTGATTGACAGCTCACAGCTCTCGTTTCATCCAATCACAGCTCATAAACAAACGTGTACTTGGACACGTAGCTCTAACGGTAGCTCAACACAGCGGACTACAACTTATAGACTCTTAAAACAACTCAAACGCTACAAATTAACTTTCCAAAATTCTGAAACATGCGGCGAACACACCTAGACAGGCCAACGTAGTTACGCTCAGTAACACAGCACTGCAGCTGTTGAACAAACACGGACTCTCTCGGAGCGCGTCAAGGTCGGTTCCGTCCACTTTAAGGGAGCAGAACTCGGGTTTCAGAACCACTATCCGACACCGTTCTAACAGTTATATGCTTCTTTGACCTGCTCTAAAATGTAAAATACCACAACAGCAATCTTGTAGATGTTAAATTAGCTTTCAGGCTTCTGACTCGGCGGTCAAACAAAGCTTTGTACAGGAGTCTGCGTGAACTGGACCGAACCAGGACCAGAACCACCACAGACCACGGCTGACAAAACTTCACCTGAATGCTTCCAACAGCGTCTAACAGAGTTGAAACAATAATAATCTCACAGCTTCAAATGATAAAAACATGCAGAATCTGCCTGCTTTGAACACTTCCAGCCAAAATCATTATCCTCAGAGTTTAAAACTTGGATCCACTTATGCAAACATGACGTTACAGTTCATGACTGAGACCACAGATATCAATAAACTTTCAGAACCACGTACGAGGCCACCAGATGTAAGGGGTTAATGAGGAGGTCAATATTAATACTGACCTCTTTACCTTAATTAATTTACTTATTCAGATTGAATAGTAAATATTCACGGATTCTGTTCTTTTTCAGTTTACCCAATATTTCTGTGATCTTTATGATGGATAAATAAACAGAGCCATTAAGTGACAATGGACATTAACTTAGTTTGGTATGCCAGGCGACACTACCATTTATTTAAAATAAATCAACTAAATTAACACCATTACACTTGATTGACATGATTTCACTTTCTTTCAATTCAAATATGTCAGCACACTTAAATTTAACACAACAGACATAAATATTAGATGTTAAGCATATTTAGTCTGTGGGCTCTTTAACTTAAAAAATATAGTTTCCAGCTTAGGTTGAGAGGGAAAAGAAATAGGAGGAAAGATTTAAGAAGGAAATTATCCTGAGCATGAGACCAGAGTGACACTTCTCCTCCGACTTCTGCTAAAATCCAAGTACGTTTTGTAAACAGCTCTTTTACCTTTCGACGACAGCCCGGTAAGAGGTGACACCAGCCTTCAGATGCACAGAGTCCTTAGTCCCAGCACGTCCAAAACTGGTTTTAGTTTACGTTTCAACGTCTCCTGGTTTTTGCGTTGGTCATCAGAGAATATGTCAGCTTCAGGCCTCTGACTTCAAGATAAACTTATTCCAAGAAGGAATAGACAAAGTTCTTGATCTTACGCTTGTTCGAAGTAGACTCATAACAGCCTGTTATCAGTCCTTAGCTGAAGACGCCGGTCGTTAGCTCTTGACCACACGTGTCCAGCTCTTGGGAAAGTTCACATCTCTTAGAAGTTTCCAGCAACTCTCTGAAGCCTTTAGCAAAAGCTTAGAACTAGTACTTAAGGAAGGACCAGTCGAGGAGTTCATTTGTCTTATCATACCCAAGGTTAAAGCCAGCAGCAGAGAGAAATGTTTAGGAAAAAAGACAGATAACGCTGGAGCCCTGCTCATGAGACTGTCTCTGAGTTTCTAAACAAAACCGTCCGGTCTCTGTGACCCGAAGGCTTCACCTTTAAACACAGCAGTGAAGACAGTTTAACTCTTGGAGAATGACACAGCTTAAAAGCACACATCATGAAAATGACAAAAGTTATTCTTTTGATCACATTAGGATAAAATCAAAGATAGAAATAGTCTCTTTTGGTGACTATATTTATCAGATTATAGCTAAATGAATGATTTTGTAGTAAATGTCTTGCTTTACTGAGAGGTCAGTAAAGGTCATCACTGGACAGTTCAAAAACCTTAATTTGACCCTGGGTAGGTCCATTACACCTGTGATGCTCTTCTGCAGGTGCGCATAGGTTGAGATGAAAACCCTGGCCCATCCACTCTAGCTCAGGTCACTCTCTCTTGGAGACCCTGAGAAACACCCAAGTGGACCTTCAGGTCTCGCGTCCTCAGGAGTGATGGAATCAGGGATCTGTAGATGGAAGCTGGACAAAAAACCTATTAGCATTTCAATGTACATTGCATGTGATATTTTAGCAATTCCTTCCGAGGGCCATTTAATGTTCGCTGTGGCCCTGGAAATGACCTTCCAGTAGGTAACCCATAAGGGGTGAAACCTATAATAATAATAATAATAATAATCCCACAGCCATAGGGGCTATTTGTTAGAGCTTCAAGCCAATTAATTTTTGTCTATGCACAGATTTTTAGCCAATTAACTTTCAGTTGTCTGTGTAACCGTTAGTTTTTTCCTGTATCTGGGGTAATAAATCAAACCAAAAGCATGCTTGAGACCTAAAGTCTTTTCAACCTTCTGCAGATCTGCAATTTTTAAATAGGTACTGTTATCTGATCTGATTTTAGCAGGAAAACTGTGACTATGAATGTAATGGTAGATTCAACATTTAATCACCATTTTATTGTTTTCTCTTATAGCCGGCTAGGCCTCCAGCCAACCGGTAAATGTAACCCGCAAACCCGTAAATATATGAAACCCTTTACCGGTCCGATCATGTCAGTGTAATCGATTAATATCTCATGACCCGGTGTCATCTTGGTCCGAAATTTTCCTTGTTCGCGCAGCGTTCTCATCATTTTACAGTTATAGAATGAACACATGGTGCATTCTTTCACAAACGATCTGATCAAATAATTCAAATGTGTGTGTGCCGCCAGCTGACATGATCTGGCGTGATCTGGCGTGCACCCACATGTGCAAGTCCGCGTGCCGACTCAAATTTTTCTTCTTTAGGCTCAGTGGAAGGACCCATCTTCCATCTTTCGGATGAATCCACAATCCATCTTTTTGCACTTCAGCTCCATGGTCCAGTCACACCGATTTCTCTTCAGGGGCCGCCCCTTGTTGACAGCTGGTCACGGTCTGTGGGTCCCATTTCACGTGTCCTTCTTCTTCTGGGATGACGGTTACCATCTGAGTCCAATTGATGTATCCTGATGCTCTTTTTGCTTCCAAATCCGCTTGACAGTTCCCTTTTGCTGTGTCGGAAATGTCTGTGTCATGACCTTTACATTTCACAATTGCTATTTCCGCTGGCAGCATTAATGCTGTAGCCAGATCTGTTATGTCTGCCTCATGTTTAATTGGCTTTCCATTTGCTGTCAAAAAACCACCTAGTTTCCACTGCGCAAGTTCTATGTGTGCTGCACCAAAAGTCTACACAGAGCCCTGACCTCTGCCCTCTGTGCTGACTTTGTCCCCCTCGCAGCTTTGCACACACCCGCATGTTAAAACCCTGATCTGTTACACTGCAAAACCAGCGCTGAACTGTCCCTCCTGTTCACAGAAACAACTTTCATCACAAAACACCACGTGTCCCTCCTGTAATTGTGCATCCTCCAGACCTGTTCTCACCTACCTGCAGTCTCCTCACTTTTGAAACAATAGTTCTAACCCTGTCCCACTATGTAGATGAGAAGTTCAAGTGTCTAACTTCTAATTCCCCTGCTTCCCTGATTTATTGATCCTGCCTGAACTGAGTAATGGCTAAAAGTATGAAGCTTATCTTTAATCTGGAATTTCACTTCTAAGGCCTCATGCATAGCACCTTTACCTTTCAATTATCCATTGTATTAAGCCAGACTCACAAAGCTGCATTCCCTCAAGAAAAATGCCATCAGGTAATTAGTTATTTTTTTTTTTTTTTTAAACCTGATATGAATATGTACTGTGACACCAGTTTACCATGTGAAAACATTTATAAATGTCATTCTACTTCAGGACTCAGGATGGGAGCCCTATTATTCCATATTATTTCATCTTAGAGCCTTTTGGACGAGGAGAACTAGACAAACAGAACCCACAAATCAGTAATAACCTAAGAATTATGTGAAATGCTGGGACATGCCCTACTGCTGTTTATGTGTATCATTAAACAAAGTTTTTCCTCGTTTGAATCCTGAGACTACGGCTCACGATCGATTCAACCAGGTCAAATGCTAGGCCGACACCTTCACCGGTTACTGGCATGAGTGACTCCTAACAGCTGTTTTACGTCTCTGCATGTGTGACCTTGTTCATCGTCCAGCCTTTGTCAGCTTCGGCGACCAGCAAACTCGTTCCGGTCGCTGTGTCTCGTTCAGGATGGCCCAAGTCCTGACTTCAATTGATTTCAGTTTGTAATTGCTGACAGTTACATCTAGTTGCTGCTTGGACAGTTCATTGTCAAGGTCTCTGCCTTGGAGGTATGGCTGAGGAAGTTCATAGACAGTCTCTTGCTTGAGTGACAGCACTTTGCTTTTGCCCCCTTGAGTGTCTTTATGTCATTGTTGTTTTTGCAAAGTGTGTTGAGTGATAGTTCTTTCAGCCTGTCAGCTGTTGTTCGCAGAGAGTCACGGTGAACCGATGTCAGTGTCAACTTTACACATTCAACCTTAATTGAACCTAAACCGATAACCCAGTCTCCTGATATCAAATGCAGGTGTTACGTGTTTTTTTTAAAAAATTTTTTATCCTAGCTCATGGGAAATTACATCATGTGCTCTGTAAGAGGCCTGCTTGTCTCACCTCCCCCCTCCACCAACTGTGTGTTGTCAGGCTATACAAAAAAGGTAAAATAAAGTCAATATGTAAAGAGGCCATATAAAAAGGCCAATTAAGTACGGGACCAGATTTTAACCCTTGTGTTGTCCTGCGGGTCAAAAGTGACCCGCTACCATGTTTAGCTATAGAAAAAATACCTTAAACTATATTTTTCCAACTTGAAATTTTATGACTTTTCCTAAAGTGACCCCATCATTACAAAAAAGTGATACTTTGTTTTTGTTTAGGTTTCCATGTGGGCTGTACACCACTAGGGTCCAAAGATCGTCCTATGGGTCATTTTTGACCCGTGAATTATAAAGGCATTTAAACACCAGAAAAAAGTTCAAAGGCCACACACAAACTCTCTCTAACCCCCCCCCCACACACACACACACACACACACATCAAAGACACTAGAACTTGCATTTGACCTGCACCTGCACTCTTGATCTGCAGTTAACCCCTCACATCACACTAGCTGCCAAGCAAAACAAAACAAACAAAAAAACAGAAGCCTCTGCAGCCATTGTGGAAGCTGTTCAGAGAGCTGAATCTTATCCTGATCCACCTGAGGCTGCAGCTGGGTCAGTCAAAAGAAAAAGGTGCCAGTTCTGCCCCTGGAAGAAGGACTGCAAGACAAAAGCTGTGTGCTACACATGTGAGAAACACATCTGCAAAGCAAGAAAGTTCATACTCAATAATCCAGGTATCAAAAGTTCATACTCAATAATCCAGGTATCAAAAGTTCATACTCAATAATCCAGGTATCAAATCTTAAGTATGAACTTTCTTGCTTTGAACCACTTTGGCTGTGGCTGCCTGCCTGGGAGGAGTCGACGAGGGACAGGACGGCCCCCAGAAACCATCTAGGCTCCAGCAAACTGGTTGGTCCACATAAGTTGTTTACGGCTTGGTGGGAGAACATAAGTGTGCTGGACTACTCTGACTGAGGAAGCCCTCTGGACTGAGGGTGAAACGTCTCTACTAAAAGAAACTGTCCATCAGACATCTGCAAAGCCCATTCTCACGTTCACACATACTGTCCTACATGTGATAAATATAGTAGAAGTTGAAAATTGTTCACAAAATCAAGCAACATTTTGTTTTGTTGTTGTTATGTCAATGTCAATGTCAATTTTATTTATATAGCACATAAAAACAACCGAAGTCGACCAAAGTGCTTTACAGTTAAAAATAAAATAAAATAAAAATAAAAACAGAGTAAAATGCATCTAGTGCCACTAAACATAATAAAGCTATCAGTAAATGCAACAACAATAAAAACTGCTCAAAATTTGATCTCACATTCTGCGAGGATCAAATGCCAAGTAAAAGAGATGAGTCTTAAGTGAAGATTTAAAAGTGTCAACAGTCTGAGCGGTCTTTACTTTCTCAGGTAAACTGTTCCACAGTTTTGGACCAGCAACCGCAAAAGCCCGATCACCTCTGGATTTCATTCTGGATCTGGGGACATCTAAGAGAAACTGGTTGGTAGACCGGAGTGCTCTTACAGGAGTGTAGATATTAATAAGATCACATAAATATGATGGGGCCAGACCTTTTAAGATTTTAAAAACAAGCAATAAAATCTTAAAATCAATTCGATAGCAGACAGGGAGCCAGTGAAGGGATGCCAGGACAGGGGTTATGTGTTCATATTTTTTAGTTGAAGTTAAAAGACGAGCTGCTGCGTTCTGGACAGATTGTAAACGATGCAAAGATGATTTGTCTAAACCAACATACAGTGAATTACAATAGTCCAAGCGAGAAGTAATAAAAGCGTGAATCACCTTTTCAAGGTCTCTGAAAGAGAGACAAGACTTCACCTTGGCAATGAGTCTTAGCTGGAAGAAACCGGATTTAACTACAGCATTTATCTGTTTGTCTAACTTAAAAGCACTATCAAAAATAACTCCCAGATTCCTGACATTGGAGTGGCTGTATGAAGCCAAGGGGCCAAGAACATTTAGGGTGTTACATTTGCCAAAGCTGATGGCTTCCGTTTTATTTTCATTTAGATTTAGAAAATTAAGTTTTAACCAGATTTTAATGTCATTCAGACAGTCCAGGAGTGAATCCAGTGGAGTGACTCTGTCTGACTCAATCGGAAGATATAACTGTGTATCATCAGCAAAGCAGTGAAAAGGAATGTTGTGTTTTCTAAAAATGGACCCCAAAGGCAACATGTACAAATTAAAAAGCAGTGGACCTAAAATAGACCCTTGAGGGACTCCACAGATCAAAGGAGCTGGAGATGAAGAACAGTTCCCTAAATGAACAGAAAAACTTCTGTCAGTCAGGTAGGATCTAAACCAGGATAAAACTGTGCCTTTGATACCGACCACGTGTTCCAGTCGTGACAACAAGATGTTGTGGTCCACAGTATCAAAGGCAGCAGAAAGGTCTAAAAGCACTAAAACAGCAGATCCTCCTGCATCAACAGTTAAAAGAAGGTCATTAAAAACTCTTAAAAGGGCTGTTTCTGTGCTGTGGCCTGATTTAAAACCTGACTGGAATTTTTCACCAATGCTGTTGGCAGTTAAAAACCTCTTAAGTTGATTAAAAACAACTTTCTCTAAAATTTTTGACAGAAAAGGTAGTTTTGAAATGGGTCTATAATTTAAGAGCAGTGCTGTATCGAGGTTCTTCTTCTTTATGAGAGGCTGCACCACAGCATGTTTAAAAGAAGCTGGAACGCAGCCAGATGACAGGGACATGTTAATCATGACAAGAACTAATGGTCCAAGTGCGCTAAAAACTTCCTTAAACAGTCGAGAGGGAACACAGTCCAAAGGTGAGTTAGAAGGATGCATGTGATCCACAATGTCCTTTAAAACAGTTAAAGTCACTGGTTCAAACTGTTCAAAGGAAGCTGAGGATGGAGGGAATGAGGATGGATCTGTGTAAATTTGTGTTGAAGAGGGTCTCAGAGCAGTGATTTTATCTATAAAAAACTTAGAAAACTGTTCACACAGTGCAGGAGATTCAGCAACATGACCAGCAGCATCACAAGGATTTACAACAGAGTTAAAAACATTAAAAAGAACCTGCGGTCTGTGACTGTTGTTTGAAATCATGTTAGATAAAAAAGCTGTTTTTGCAGCTTTAACAGCACTCTGATAATTTGACAGGCTGTCTTTAAATAAGTCCAGGGAAACCTGCAGTCTGTCTTTACACCACTTCCTCTCAGCCCGTCTGCACAGGCGTCTGAGCGCGCGCGTGTGTTCACTCAGCCATGGCTGACATGACTTCCTCCTTTTGATCTTCAGCGGAGCAACAGAGTTCAGAATGTCAGAGCATGTGGAACTAAAAAGTTCAGTAAACTCATCCACGCTGG
>JBBPBX010041625.1:12827-28779 GCA_038048925.1 Garcialebias charrua | reverse complement strand
ACTTCCTCCACCTAAACACAGATAAAACTGAATGCATTTTATTTGGTGCACCTGGTGACACCAGCAACATCCTTCCCAGTCCCAGTGTTGGTTTTCCCCTCCCCCACTTCAACCCGGTGGTCAGAAATCTTGGAGTGCAGCTTGACTCCAACTTAAAGTTTGATAAACAGATCAGTTCTGTTGTCAAGACCAGCTTTTTCCAGCTCCGTCTGCTCTCCAAAGTCAAGTCATTTCTCAGCCGTGGTGATCTGGAGAAGGCCATCCATGCCTTTGTGACCTCCAGACTTGATTATTGTAATGCTTTGTATGTTGGTATTAATCAATCCTCCATCTCCCGTTTACAGCTTGTACAGAACTCTGCCGCGCGCTTTTTGACCAACACACGAAAATATGAACACATCACTCCTGTCCTGTCCTCTCTACACTGGCTCCCGGTTCAGTTCAGGATACAGTTCAAGCTGCTCCTGTTTGTTTTCAAAGCTCTGAATGGACTTGCTCCTCTGTACATCTCAGAACTTTTGAAAGCCCATCAGCCCGGCAGAGATTTACGCTCTGCCAGTCAACACCTGCTGGAGGTGCCTCGCTCAAGGTACAAACAATGGGGAGACCGGTCATTTTCTGTTGCCGGCCCAAAAGCCTGGAACAGCCTCCCCCTTGAGCTGCGTGCCACCTCTGATCTGACTCTGTTCAAAACCAGACTGAAGACCCACTTGTTCAAAAAAGCTTTCAGTGTGTAACTTTTATTACTTTTGGTATTTTAATATGTAGCATTTTTTATTTCCATTGCCTTTTTATTTCCACTTGTTCAAATAAGCTTCCAGTGTGTAACTTTTATTACTTTTGGTATTTTAATATGTAGCATTTTTTATTTCCATTGCCTTTTTATTTCCACTTGTTCAAAAAAGCTTTCAGTGTGTAACTTTTATTACTTGTGTTATTTTAGTATGTAGCATTTTTTATTTCCATTGCCTTCTTTTATTGCTGTTGTTTCTTATTCTATTTTCATTGATTTATTGTTCCAGTTTATTCATCTTTTTATCCTGTTAAGCACCTTGGTCAATGCAAGGCATTGTAGGAAGATGCTATACAAATAAAGTTTATTATTATTATTATTATTTATTATCCTCCTTGAATAATATTCTTTACCTCCCATCATAAGCCTTACTGATAATTTTTCTCTAATTTAAAAAATGGTCCTATCTTTCCCAAAAGCTGAAACTATCATATTTGAAAAATTCAGTCATATTCTGTTTATTATGTGTTTTGTTGATTATCTAACTACTTTGTGTCCCTTTCTGGTCCTCCTCATGCCATTTGTGTCTGACAGGCAGAATGTGTGTGACAATGTAGCAGCGTAAATAAACACATCGTTGGGGAGGTCATAGAGGCAAAGGTGAAGCAGCGGTTGCAATTGATACCCCAAGGGCATGTGTGGGCACATGTAAGTGCAGCACCCCTCCTCCCAAAACCTATCAGTTCCTAACGTTGTTACCCTACTTGTTAGCTGGGGAGAAGTAACCCCACACACCTTGCAATACACCTTACTAATGGGCATTAATGTGAGACAATCAGAGAGAAAAGCTTCCTTTTGCTCAGGGGACTCATAACATTGTGTGCATACGCATGCTTCTTCAGTGTGTTGATGCTGGCATGTGTGTTCATAGTTGCAACATGACTGGCCACATCAGCATCAGCATGTCCTTATTAGCTGAGGCTGGTGTGAGGTTGAGCATTCTTACTTGCTTTTAACACAGAAGGCATGTTACAGGTGCTTATGAATTGTACCACAATTATTTATAACCACAAATTATTACCTACATTAACCTGCATGAAAATTACCTACATTCCCTTGAATTAGGGATAGATTTGAACACAGGAGGGGATATGCACAAAGGAGATGTTTGAATAAATGTAAACGTTAACTTATTTTCCTCAATTTGCTATAATTTAAATTTGCTATCCAAGGCCAAAAGTTGTTTTTTTTTGTTCCTTTTCTTCTGCACCTTCAGTACAGTACAGTTCAGTACAGTATCCATACCAGAGATATCCATACATTTTAACTAATGATACAGCCTTGATTGTCTGTCCAGATTACGCTTTATCCTTACTGCACTTCCAAACAAGACACACATATACTTATGGTCTGTGCATAGTCCATCTGAAGCTGAACAGTCAGTGTGTGGTCACATGGTTGTGGGACATTCGTATTTGCATATGCATTTCATAGTCCATGAGATACAGACACAGAGCTCCTGGGAAACCCCTCCTGCTGCAGTATATGTCACTACACAGGTTTCTTATTGCCAGACTGTCCACTCTGTCCATTAATCCATCATTTGGCCACGAATCTATCACGAAGAAAGCCCCACACTATTCAGCAGACAGACTCATCCATACATGATGTCTGTGTGATCTCTATCCATGAGTTTTTGGCCATTTTACTAATACTGTATACAGTAGTGTGTTTGAAGAGTTGTACAGATGAATACCCAAGTGCACTCACAAACTTCTGACCAATCACATAATATATGTGCATATGCCTGTGAGAAAAAGTTAGGCCAGGGCCTTTTGTTGAGAAGGAGTAGGCAAAGCTGCTCTCCGAACAAAATTATGCCATTTTCGTCATGCAACTATGACAATGAGAGTTGATTTCCGTGCTTCGGATGGAGTATGCAGGGCTCTTTAGTCTTTTATGTACAGCAGAGGCTTACTTCAATCCTGGAAAAATGACCAAGAGCCATAGACTGTGCTAGAACCTGATTTTCATCCAGGCCCCTTCACACTCAGCTTACAAACTGCTTTAGTACTCACTGATGATTATGGCTTTAAGGCTAGAACATGATCACATCATCCGCAAAAAGCAAAACAGCAAGCTTAAAGTTCCCAAACCAGACATTTCTCTCCTCCACAACAAGTCCCCCAATACCACAAACAGGCAACAAGAGGCAGTCCTAGCTAAATTCAACACACTTGACTTGGTAGTGAGTAAAATATTGCTTTTGCCAAGTTTCACAACTGCAGACTTATAACAAACATAATAGATTTTTTAAAAATAACTGGAGATTTTCAAAACTTGAATAAAGGTGTATAAAGGGTTGCTCTTAGAAAATTGCTCTTAGATATAGAAAAAAAAATCATAAAAAATAAAGCACTTTAAAAAGCAGAACAACGAGAAAAGGCACAAGATCTTTTCACAAAAACCTTTGGAGCCAGAAATGTGACAGGTTTTTCATGTCTTGACTTGATTTATGATGTATGCGGGGGCTGAAGTCAGTAGATTTCTGTTGTGTCTCTGTGTCACAAAGGGAGGTAGTCACAGATCCAAGTTGGTGAGTAGATGTGAAGTGGTTGAAGTGCACTCATATATAATAACATCACTCTCATTTGCAGTTTTTATTTTTTATTTTTTTATTTATTTTTAATGTCACAAACATTCAGAGATTCAGATTCTCTAATGTTCACGGGGGTGTAGGTGTGTTTGTTCCTTCTGAAGTCCACGATCATCTCCTTTGTCTTCTTCACATTGATGTGAAGGTTATTCTCTTTGCACCAGCTCTCCAGGTGTTCCACTTCCTGCCTGTAGCTGGACTCATTGCTGTTTGTGATGCATCCCACCACCGCTGTATCATTTGCAAACTTTATAATATGACAGCCTGGACAGGTACCTGTAAGTACACAATCATACATGAGAAGAGTGAACAGGAGAGGGCTCAGCACACAGCCCTGAGGGGAGCCAGTGCTGAGGGTTATGGTGGAGGAAGAGAAGTTGTGGATCCTCACTGACTGTGGTCTGTTTATTAATAAGTCTAGTACCCAGTTGCAAATGGAGGGGCTTAGTCCTAGTGTGAATAGCTTGTCCATCAGGGTTTGGGGGATCATGGTGTTGAAGGCAGACGTGAAGTCCACAAAGAGCATACAGACATAAGAGTCCTTCTGCTCCAGGTGGGTGAGAGCAGTGTGGACCACAGAGGAGAGGGTGTCCTCTGTTGATCGGTTCTCGTGGTATGCGTTGAGGGTTCTCATTGATGTTGATGGTAGTTTTGATGTGGGTTATGACCAGTTTTTCTAAGCATTTAGCCACTATCGGGATGAAGGCTACTGGCTGATAGTCATTCAGACCAGTCACTGTAGAGCACTTTGGGACTAGAATGATGGTGGCAGTCTTCAGGCCGGTGGGAACTGTTGCCTGGCTGGGTAAGTGAGGAGTTAAAGATGTCGGCCAGCACCTCACAGAGCTGATCGGTACAGTATTTCAATACCTTCCCTGGCATGTTGTCTGGGCCGGTTGCCTTGGGAAGGTTAATTCCCCTGAAAGTACTCCTTACTTCTGCTGAGGTCATGTTGAGAAGCTTTTCATCCAGTGGTGAGGCAAGTCTGGTGCTAGGTGGTCTGTTCGGTTCTTAAAAGCTGTGCATAGAACTTGTTGAGGGCATCAGGCAGTGATGGGTCTTCAGGGCATTGTTCAATCTTGCCTTTATAATTTGTTATACAGGTAGTCCCCGATTTACGAGTGCTCTGATCTACGAGGTTCCAGACTTACGAGCTGGCGAATTTTTGGAAAAAACGCAAAAAATACTGAGTTTTCATGTGTTTTTTCACCACAGTTCGTTAGCTAAACATGTGGACACACGTTTCCGATCATTTTTATGCACTCATAAGCAGTTTTTTGATGAAAAACGAGTGTTTGTAGTCGCGCTAGCGAAACCGTTCCAATTTACGAGCGAAATTCCGGACTTACGAGAGACATGGCAACCGTTCCGAAATACGAGATTTCCGGTTTACGAGCGCCTCGTTGTAACGGATCTCGCTCGTAAATCGGGGACTACCTGTGCACTTAATGCCCCTCCACATGCTCAGTGGGTCTTGTGAGGTGAATTGACCCTCAATTATCTGTGCATATGTGGCCTTGGCCCTCTTAATACCAGCAAGCAGCTCTTTCCTTGTCCTTCTCAGCTCCTGTGAGTTTCCAGACCTGAAGGCAGTGTTCCTGGCTTCCAGTAGGGAATGCACCTCTGCATTCAGCCAAGGTTTTCAGTTCGGGTAGCTCTTAACATATCTGATGGTGGTGACGTCTTCAGTACATTTACTAATGTACCCCAGAACTGAGGATGTGTATTGGTCCAAATCCAGTGCTCTTCCATTTTCAGCAGCTTCTCTGAAGACCTCCCAGTCTGTTCTTTCAAAACAATCTCTCAGTATGGGGCCACTGTTCTTGGTCATCTCTAATGGTACAGTAGGAATGATCAGAGATGTTATAAATACAGTAGTATCTTAATTTGCAGCTTTCTCACATAACCATGTGAAATGGGTTTTGAATGTGAATATCCTGTAGAGTATATTAAATGACTGAACATTTTAGTTTATCACTGACAATGAAACAATGCATCATAGTTATATTGAAAAAAAAAGTTAAGTTTATGTCTGGGGTTGCTTTCTCCACATACAAAGCCTAAAACAGAATCACCTCTGACAAATAGGTTTGTCACTTACAATGGAGATTTCCCAAGTTTTGTAACTTGGCATCATATTTTGCTAGCCAACAATGTAGCCGAGCAATTTTTGAAGTGTGTCTGTTTTGATTTATTTATTTTTTTATGTTTTTTTTTCTTCTCGTTTTCACTTAAGCGCTCTATTGCCTTTGGGCCAAAATGATCCTTGTAGGTCATTTTCCCCCAAGGACTGCAGCAACATTAAACAATCAACAGAACAGCAAAACAATATAGTACAGTACTGTAGTGTATATAATGCACGTTTGTTTAAACCAACGATTACAGACATATTGAACTTTTGAAAATCCACTGATCTATTTCCTCACTTTCAATAGTTACAACTGATGACAAGATGCTTATCAGTGTATTGTTTGATGATTAGATCATCAACACTATTTCTGTGACAGATATGAACACCTGTACCAGCGCCCCTTCCCTAACTATATATATATATATTTTGTCTGCCATTCTCTGTTGACAAGCCTCTATTTTTTTTCCTGTTTTTGCTGATATGATCACTATCTTCAGAGGCACTCAAACCACTTTTACAGCAATCGCTAACCAGTGTTCCTGGCAGCTCACAGCCATCAGGAAAAAATGCATGTGTTTCTGTCTAGCTACATAAGTGGGTGCCTGTCTTCATATGTGCGTGCCGTCTTGCACGTGACTTTTCTTGTCCATCTAGCTGTTGGCGTCTATCGACCTGGGCCATCATGTGTGTTCTGGCCTAAGCGAGGCCACAGATGCTAGAGGGCCATTAGGTGCCCATTGTTTGTTTTGAATGGCAACGGAAACAAAATTGGTCTCATTCTGATCTCATTGTGGGTAACCCTATCTCTCTCTGTGGCCAAGGGAGGCAAAAACCAATCCTAACTCACTTACCCAACCCTGACATTGGCTTTTCTAATGCTTTTTCAGGGATGAAAATATAGCGACATGCAATAAGTGTCAACAGCTCAGAGGTCTTAAAAGCAAAAGTTGGAAAAATATAGATGAATAGACACATACAGGGATGGATAGATACAAAAATATATTCCTGTTTTGTCTCATAAATTCATTATTGTCTTCAACATCTGTTGTATTTTTTTATTCATTAGTTTCTCTATCTTTTATTTCCTTGGTTGAATTTGTATTTTGTACAGTGGCTTAAGTGAGGGCATAAGTGAAGCTGTGAAAATGGTTTGTAATTTATGGAGTCCATAAGTGGACCAGATTGATAGGGCTGTTTAAGTGGAGCTGTCCAGGACATCACTTTAATACAGTCACAAACACTAATGTTATCGCTTTAACCTTATTCTGCACCACTGTACACAAACCAGATAGTGTGCGCAAATCATGTGCATGCATTTACATTATCATTAAAGCAAATGTTGTTCAGATGCAAAGAATCACAACCAACAAATGTTCAGAAAACTGTCCATTAGGTGATCTGTTCTCCACTGGCTGTAAATATGAACACAAAATAATTCATAGCTGAACAGATTATTTGGGACTGAATATGGGGCAATTTTTTGGTGCATTGTGATAATTGTAGTTTGCTTCAAAAATAGCATCTGAGAAGTTGTGAAGGTGACATAAAAAAATAAATTTATTGACAAAGCCAAAGTTATTTATTTTTGAAAGACAGTAAAATCAGGATACTGTTAAGGCACTTTCAAATATTTAATTATCCTTTTAAAACTCCGGTGTTTTAGGGCAACATCCCCCTCGCTAAAGTAGCTCACTGCCCTCCTTCAAGAAAAGCTAGCTCTCACAGGGCAAAGCTCTGAAGAGAAATACAATCTCCCCACAGTGGCCAACTCTGCCCTCGCGTCTGCCCTTCACGCAAACACACATACACACCAGTACACATTTTTGCCCTTTCTCCTGCCCTCTGTCCACCCCCAGTAACTATGTCTGTTGACCTCTAACACAAAGGCTGCCCTGGCAGATTAGTTTACAAGTGGCCTAGAGATGTCAGGTTTCAAATCTTAACCCCTACAATTTACCCTCATTGATTATGTAGACACTCTTTTTTTTCACTTCGGTCATGCCACCAGTGTAACCACAGCTGCTGAAGGAGACCAACCAATCCACAAATGCAACATTTTATTATGTTAAGCAGTATCTATCATACACTATTCTGTTTCTTCTATTTTCAAAGAATGAAACTTACTGAATGAAAGACATTTGATCAAAACCTACTGGAGAATTTGTGAAAGAATTACGAAGCTACAGATAGCAAGCAATACTTTTTTTTTGTCAGTTCGCTTAGCATTTAACTGCCTGTTTCAAACACTTCCCCATTTTGACACAAGTTTTATAGCCTACACATTTAAAACAACAGTATTTTTATTTTTTTACATGAATGGAAACTGCGTGACACACTGATGACGTAGTTTTTTGCATGTTGCATTAAAGCAAAATGGGCTGCTCTGAAAGTTGGCTGGTGCCTTTCGGTGTGGGATTTGCTTTTTTCCCCACCCTGTTCAAGTTTTGGGTTTTCTCCAAATCCACCAGCTTTTTCTTACAGCCAGAAAGTTAGCACATTAGGTGAACTGGAATTTCTAAATGGTAAAATCACACTGGATGGCTCTGCTACAATGTAAAAACACAGCCAGATTGTTGATGGTATTTCCATGGATTTGAGAAGGTCTTCAGGTGTGTTGTAAGAATGCAGTGGGTTCCCAATTGTGCATGATTGAAGTGTAACAGAGAATAATGAATTGTTTAAGGTTTTGTGATTGTGATGGCAACATATTGAGTTTGCTCATGTGAGCTCAAGTGTGGTCGTGTATCCACAGTCACCTTGGTTGTCTGAGTTTGAGGTATAAATGGTCATGATGGCCTTATGCCTGGACTACACCAATGATTGTGACAAAGTCATTAAAACAGCTAAGCACAGATATGTGATGTTAATGTTATATTAGCTTGACAGCTCTTTAAACATAATTCTGCATCCTGATATGAAGGCTCACCAGCGTCTCTACTTTCTCCGCAAGCTGAAAAGGGCTGGAGCTTCAACCCCCATCATGAGCACCTTCTACAGAGGTGCCATAGAAAGTGTCCTGACCAGCTGCATCACTGTGTGGTTTGGTGCATGTACTGCATCCTGCCGCAAGAGCCTCCAGCGCATTGTGAGAGCAGCTGAGAAGATCGTGGGCACCTCCTTGCCCTCACTGCAGGACTTACACAGCAAACGCCTCACTCGGAAAGCCCACTGCATGGCAGGTGATCCCACACACCCACTACACAGCTGCTTCAGACTGCTGCCATCAGGGAGGAGACTGAGGAGTCTCCAGGCTCGAACCAGCAGACTGAGAGACAGCTCTGTTCATCAGGCAGTCAGGATGCTAAACACTCTGCCTGCTCTGCCCCCCCTCCCATTTGAACTGCCTTAACACTAAAACTTTCTCACACATTACCACACAACACAAAGATTTTAACACTGGACTCTGTGTCATCAAACGGGTTATTCACTAAACTCTCGGTCATGTGCTCATACAGTTTGCACTACTTCTCATACTTGCACTAATGTTTGTATTACATCACTGCCTATAATCATAATACTGTTTACATTCTCTGTTTACATTTATTAATACTGTTTACTTTTATTACTACTGCTTACATGTAATTACTACTGTTTACATTTTCACTACTCTAATATCTACACCACTGCTGATACATATACAGTGTGCTCTGAACGGTCTTATTTAGGGATGCCCAATGTGCCTTACTGCATATGCCACTTTTTGCCTCTATAACGACATCAACTACTACCTCATACATATACTGTGTACATTAACTCATACGCTGCTTTGCCACTTTGCAAATGTCAATGCTAGAAACCTTTAGTTTATTTTAGTTATACTTTTTATACTCTTTTTTTATACTAGTATGCAAAAAACTCAGGACAGTATTATGTTCATTAAATGTTTAATGTTTTAGCTTTAGAGTTGGTGTAAATTTTATGTTCATTAAATGTTTAATGTTTTAGTTTTAGAGTTGGTGTAAATTTTCATACTCTTATACCACTATGCAAAAACTCAGGACAGTGTTAGTTTTACTATTTTATGCTTATGTCTATTATTATATGTTTCAGTGTTTCAATGTTTAGATGTTTACTGTTGCACCGAGGGACTGAGAGAAACGCAATTTCGGTCCTGTGTATGTCCTGTACAGTACATATTGCAGATCTGACAATAAAGTTGACTTTGACTTTGACTTTGACTTTGATATGATTCAGAAAAGTCAAGCCTGAATGTTGAAAAGGTGAAGGAGATTGTCTATGGGATTGGTTAATAGAAAGAAAAATAATTCATACTGAAGAAATGTTTCCAATTTTGCCATAATACAGCTTTATATAATGGGTTGTTTAAGTCATAGAGAACATTGACTGGTTATACTTAAGTGTAAATATGGTCTCAGTTATATATGACTTTGCAATGGTTGTTTGTCTTGTGTGTCTCTGTATTAATCCTGTGATCAACTGAGTTTTTGTCCAGATTGTGTCCTGCATTTTTTGTGTTGACCATAGCCCTGAACTCAATTAAGAGGGTGCCAATAGTGAGTGAATGATGGTTGGAAATCTAAAAAGTTACGTCTGGTCCTCTGGACATTCAAAAAACAAAAACAAAAAATGTAGAAAAGTTTCGTCTTTCCTCAGAAAGACTTCTTCAGTCTGAGGTGCTGTATTCAGCTCAGTCTTATAAATAGCACCTTCTCATAGTGGATCAACCAGTTTTCTGCTGACAGCCAAAACCAGCTGCTCACATGATTAAGGAGGACCATCAGCCTAGGAACATGTGGTTTGAGAGAGGAGTAAAGGAGGCCATATTTGTGAAAAGAAACTGTCCATCATTAATACGGGCGGCCGTGGCGTAGTGGTAATGGCAGTCATCCCCCGATCGGAAGGTTGGAGGTTTGAATCCCGGTTCCCCACACCATGTGTCGTTGTGTCCCTGGGCAAGACACTTAACCCCAAGTTGCTCCCGGTAGGACTGGAAAGGCGCCTTGCATGGCAGTCTGCCGCTACCAATGTATGAATGTGTGTATGAATGGGTGGATGGTTGGTATTGTAAAGCGCTTTGGGGCCCCTCATCGGGGGCTGGAAAGCGCTATATAAATAAGCCTGGATTATTGAGCATGCATCAGGATAGATGGTTGGAAATACTATGAAAAATTGTAAAAGCACCCAGATCATGTATTTTAAATTTAAAAAATGAGCAATTACCACCACATCAATTAATATTTATCTCATATCTTTTCTGCTTTTTCTAGTTACACTATAATTATGTTTTACCAGTTGTAGCTGTTACTCACATTCAATTCAATTCAATTTATTTGTATAGCGCCATATCACAACAAAGTTGTCTCGGGGCACTTTACAGGAACATACACATAAAAGCCAATTACTGTAGTAAAGCTTTCTATCTAAAGAAGCCAGCAGACTCCTTGAATCTTTCCTTCGTCACAGTCTCCCATAATCACACAACATCTAAATACACACCTAAATTGACACACTCGTCTAAAAACAACAAATAGAAGCGTAAGCGTTCCCAAATACATATTAAATCACCTTTAACCAATGCATGCATGAACACACACATGCTAATCCACACACCAACACAAACACACACAAACTCAGATGTCAGTGATAATAAGTGGAAAGTGAGTAATAGCCTGGCTGTCTGGCAGCCAGCTGCTGGGCCTACTGTTTACATGCCAAGTGATTACCCTAATTTCAAACGCATGCATGGCAGTTAGGCTGATAAATAGTCCCCCAACACCACCACCGTCTAATGCCCCATTGTCAACCACTACTGGCTAGTCCGTCCGCCGGCCCATAATACCTTTTTGATTATTCAATAAATAACACATAATTCGACATTGATTGGGGCTTTGAATGGGTTTTGTGGGGAGGAGGAGAAGCGGGAGACAAGGTATGTGTGTGTGCGTGTGTGTGTGTGTGTGTGTGGGTGGGTGGGTGGTGGAGGGGCACAATAGGTTAGGTGGTTGAGTGGGTATCGACCAGCAGTGGTCAGTGCTTCGATGACCACTGCTTGTTGAGGTCACTGCTTTGCACGAATACGCACGGAGGCAGGACCAGCTTTGGACACACGTCCACCTGGAGTCTGAGGTGATCAGCAGAAGCATCAGCCTCAATGCTTATGTCCAAACATAGATGTCCAATGCTGATGGAAGATGCCCAATTATCTGTGTGAAAGATAGGCAACAATAAAACTGTAACAATTGCCTTTTTAGGGGGAGTAGCGACTCATTAATTTCTAATCAAAGTTTAAAGATATACAGTAGGTTAGATGTTCAAGCCATTTGGGAATGTTGATTTTATTTGTTTTAGAATTGGATCATTAACCAGAAAACACCAGTTCGGGTGATTACCACTGCCACAAGTCACACGGCTGCACCACTGACAGTGATTATAATCATTTGTTTTTGGTCACATTTGTTGGCCTTTGGCCGATTATGTTAACTGCCTTGATGAACATTGATTGCTAATTCTTATCACTGCTTCTGGCAATATGACCTTTTTTTCATTGCTTTCAAACTTTGCCAATGTATCTCCGCTCCAAATTATCTCCTTTGCGTTCTGTAGGCACTTCAGTGTGACATGGTTAGTATGGACCGTATTGAAACCTGCCCTCAAATGGATTATTCCTTTCTCCTAAGTAGGATGGATTTTATGGTGCTTGCCTGATCACTATCTGAGACCTGCTAATCATTAGTGCGTGTGCATGTTTGCATGTGTGTGCACACATGCATGTGTGTGTGTGTAGGTGTATGTGTGTAAACCCAGCTGCCTTGATGTTGCCATTGAAGTGTCCCTGCTGTTGTACTTATTGGAGATCCCTGATGCTAGATATTGAAATATTGATCTCGCAGAATGTTTAGCTTTCACTCCTCTCTGGTTTCATTTATATGCTCACACAGCTGACGCCCACTTCACACAGCACTACATGCTACAGATGTGGCAGTACATGAGGGACCTAGATCAGATCAAACTCTTAATCAATGCACAGCAAGTGAAAAGAATGGAGTAAAAGATTTGGGTTTCAGACACAAGACGCTGTGTCTAATGAGAGACTGGAGAAAGATCAAGTCAACAACAAATAATTGTTCGGAAGAAAATGCAGAACATACTTTAATGTCCTTTAACCTTAGAGTAATATGTTGGAAGTTTTGAATACTGTTTTGTTAAATGGAATATTAGCAAGCAAATCATAAAACGTTTTAAATAATATAATGCTAAAACTGTACAAGTTTTTGTTTAGATGTTCCGTTGACTGACACCCACCAACACTGGAGTGTCTCCAGGTTTTGCACATGCAGTCATCCCAACTTTACAAGCAGCTAACTCTTTAAAATGGAAACCAGTAAGCAGCAGATTTCCATGTTTCAGAGACACCGGCTGAGTCTCTCTTTAACGACAATTACACTGCAGTGCAACGTCGGTTTCCTATTAAATACCTTCTCCAAATCACCCATTATTTCCCCCTATAAAACCAATGCAGACTACATTGGAGGGCTGTTTTATCCCCCCGTCACCCCACGTCCTTTTGTTACAGAAAACATGTTTCAACTTAATGCAACTGGGACAGCTATGAGGCAAAGGGAGAGATTGTAAGAAAAGAGGGAGGGAAAAGAATAGGTAATTTAATGAAGTGAAACGTTTGATGTTGTAAATAAAAAGCAGACTGGCTGTGGGTGAGAGGCTGGGCTAATGGACTTTGTTGGGTGGGATGTTGGAGCTGCTGATCTTTAAAAGGGCTAAAAAAGTGAATTTCTCAGATAGGGTGCCAAGAAACTCCTGGCCCACTTTGCTGGACTTTTTTGCCCTGAGGCTCTCACATCAGTGGTAAGGCAAAGTAAAAAGTACTGCCAACCTCAATCTGAGTAGATGGTTGTAAGATTGTGTTGGTCTTTTTTTATTTTTTTTATTTTTTTTTTATTAAATGTGTTCATTTTAAAATACAACACACACAAAAAATAATCACAATTGTGACATACAATATCAAGAAATAAAATGAAGGGTGGCAGAATGAAGAGAAAATCTTATATCTGCCCCCATTTTTCAAACAGTTAGTTCAAACAGACAAAATAAAATCATCAAACAAGTAACAGAATAGAAAATAAATCATAATTATCAAATTACAAAATGACACGCAAAAAACTAATTCATATATATTTCTGTAATAATTTGGTTTTGATTAATTTCTTAAATGTAAATAATGAAGTGGCATTTTTAATTTCAGTATCCAAATAATTCCACAAACCAATTCCCTGAATGGAGCTTGACCGACCCCTCAAACTTGTTCTGTATTTAGGTTTAACAAAAATGTCTTCTCCCTTTAAATTATAACAACTTTGATGTTTAACAAAGGTCTTAGGTTTGTCTGATAATTTGGATCTGTAAAATAGATGCCTGGAAAGAAAGGAATAAAGACAAAACAAATGTGATAAAAGTGGATAGAATGGAAGGTGATTTAAAATCTGAAAAGAAATATAGATCAAATGAGGAATAATTAGAACTAACTATAAAAACAATGAATAAAAGAGCACGCTGGCAAACTTTGAAGTTGGCAAGTGGAGAATATATGAAGTGACAGGAAAGGAAAATAGAAAACTGAAATAAAAGAGAGGACAAATGTGCTCAAGTTAAATGAAAAGGCAGAAGGAGGAAAGCAAAGACATGAGAATATGTGATTATGAAGGTTAAACAATGGCAGTGGTCATTATGCTTCACTTTCAATGAGGAGGAGGAGAGAAATCACCTCCCATTTATAATTCATATCCTCAATTAACACTAATAAAGTGGCATGAATGGGGCTAGCCCAGGGAATGGGGCTGGCACAATTACATGTAGTATAGCCTGGCATTAACATTTTCTGTTTGAGCATTTTTCAGCCTCAATTTCTCTTGGAGTTAATAAGAGCGATGATCCCTCCTTGACTTTTTCATGAAATTATTGTACGGTTATAATATTCCAATCTATTAGCCCTCCTTCTCGATAATGTATTCTATCATTTAATAACCTGACCTGGCTGGGTAGTGATGTGGTAAAAGAGAGAGGAGGAGGGGAAAAGAAAGAGAACATGACATTGATGAGAGGAGAAGATCTTGTCATTTTGACCCCAGAGGGGGTGAGACAAAGGTCTGATATATCCCGTGCAGTGTTTGAATTGAGGTCTCTCCTGAGGCCGTGCCCATCATCTGGAAAGCTTGTCTGTGACAGTGCTGCCTTTTTCATCATCCAGCTTTGGAGTTCCCAATATCAGATTGTTCATCTCAGAAATTAACCTGGTTGGTTAACATTCTATAACTAGTTGTTTTTGTTTTAGAGACTTTCTGAAAGTTATGAATGTGATGTCAACAGTTTTGAAATCCACCTTTTAAAGAGAAAGATGATGGGCAGAGAGTTAAAATTGTTATACTCTTAGGGGTACTGAGGTTTTTGTAAAACCTCAGTATAGAACCAGTTTGAAGAGTCGGACTGTTTCGATACAGGGAATTGATTTATGGAACACTTTAGATAACAATATTAAATTTGATCGATGCTTGTGTTTAAAAAGATGATCAAATCTAAGTTGTTAACAAAATATGAAAATCTTTAGTTAAATCCATTTTATTAGGAAACTTTCTAGTTGATTAACAAAGTTTTTTTTTTTTTCATTCCATTACTTGAGAAACATTGCTTGAATTGATTGTTTGGATTGAGTTTGATTTTGTTACTTTGAAAAAAGGGGCAGATATTATAAGATTATTTCTTCTCTCTGCCACCTTTCATTTTATGTCTTTTACATTTTGCACTGTATGTTTATACATTGTTTGTCTTTTATATTGATGTAAAATGAATAAATTTAAATAAAAAATAAAAAAATAAAAAAATACATCATGGTTCTTCTCCACATGGCAGCATCAGTTACTGTTCAGTTTTACAAGAAATGCAGCCTGATCCTAAAGCTGGATGTCTAATAGCCCTATGTCCTTTGTCTTCTGCACTTTCAGTGTGTCCCTCTATTATCTTATTATCTCTCCTTCATCCTGCCCCATAAAACAGGCAAATGTATTCTGCAAACATGCCTGTCTGGTTTTATACAGAATAACAAATGAGTCCAAGCTTGTAAAACACTGCAAGACACAGTTTAGCAGACTCCCAACTGTCTAAATAGTTTATATTGTTCAATAGGATAGAATACAACCAATGTACTGTTGCCATAGGACTTGAACAATAAGTGATGAGTTTCAACTCAACATCAAGTGTATGTGTTGAGGTCTCCTATTTAATGGATACACTACTGGTATCCGGCACACATCATGGACAGAGAGAAAACAGACACACTCTCCTTCCTGCTTATCTTCTTTTTTACACACACACACACACATATACCATGTGGTGAACTGAGAACCAGTTGTTGCTTTCCACTTCACATGACTATTGTATAATTATTTTTAATTGTTTATAG
>JBBPBX010041624.1:13040-27287 GCA_038048925.1 Garcialebias charrua | reverse complement strand
TATATATATATATATACACATTATTAATAATTTTAATGCCATTGCAATGTTTTTAATAAATCTTCATCAATAACAAGCGTTTTCCTCCAATCAATCAGTAGAAGAGTCAAAAGCATTAACAAATGCAGAGATATATCAGAGAGATATATTATGTGGTTTAGTGGTTTACATCCCCCTCTGAGCAATTCTCTTAGTCATGATAGATGCTCATTTAATCTAAGAGCTGATACTACCTTTTGACAAACAAACCTTGATTCCTCTAATATTTGTCTTCAGTTCAGGGGTGTTTTCTACACACTCCAATGTGAAGGACAAACCTCCTCCCACAGTGTGCGATGTAGCAATACAGTATGTTGGTTTGTGGATCTGTGCGTTGTCACATCTAAACACTAGCTGTATTTTAAAAAATGAGAGTAAAGGTACAAAAACAGAAGGATGTGTCGAAAACTGTGAACTGAACTGGTTACAGAGCAGCATGGATTACATAAATACCTCAAACGTTCTGTTAAACCTTCTTGACTTGTTTTGTTGATCCTGTGAACTGACTTGCGGGGGAAATTTGACAGATTAAGGTCTTTAAGTACAGATCATATTTGTTTAATTTCTTTACTTTAATACTCTGTCATCGTGTCGAAAGGCTCACATTTCATTCAACGACTCAAAAGCCTAATATAAATATTCCCGTCTGGGGCTAAGAGCTAAGAGACTGCAGTAAATAGTCTGTGACTTTCAATTGTTTTCCTGTAATGTACTGAACAGAACTCATGTGTAGTTGTGTTAATGTTGCAGAAACAAAGATCACACATTACATCACATTAGCTACCTTAATCCAGGGTTATCTAAAGCAATCAAAGGGCTGCACAATGAAGTGGAAAATTATTTTTAGACATTCTAAACATTCTCAGACTTTTCCATTTTGTAGCAAAGTTAGCATGCTTGATAAAAACATGTTTTCCAAACCCCTGTGAGAATAGGACATACGTGTGCAACATAGTTGTTATCTTTAAACATTTGAGTCTTTAACAGTGACTTACCAGAAAGAATAAATTTGTCCTGTCTTAATCCTAAAGTTTTAGATGTATTTGTCCAAGATGTTTAATTTAGGTTTCCCTAAGTTTCAACTTATTTGTGTGTTTATGAAACATTCACACTATTGTGATTCATTTTTCTTCCGTATGTTTTTCAGTATTTTTCTCGTCCCACAATTTTCAAGCTATTACAACAACTCATGTCAAAACGTTCAGCACTTTCAAGGCAATCCTGCTATGACTTTTGGTATTGGTGTTACTTTAGCTTTTTGAATGATTTAGCCTTTTCTGCCATTTTTTTTTCCTCATAGAAAATGAATTGTGCTCATTTTCCATCCTTCAGATCTTTAGATCTGTTTATAACCTTTTACTGCTCATTTCACTTTTTGTTCTGCTTCAGCTTCTTTCAGCTTCCTTGAGCAAATTTAAACTGATTTTTTAGCTACTTTAAGCTGGGGTTTTTTGCAGTTTTGTGATCCTTTCAGCTTATTTAAGCTTTTCTGCTATTTCAGCTACTATTTTGCCTTTTTTTTGCTAATTTTGACTTTTTCAGCTAATTAAAAAAAATTTGCTGTCTTTTTTTCAGCCTAATTCAGCAAAAATGTGCTCTCTCCACTTCCTTCTGGCAATTTTAGTGTCTGAAGTTTTAGCTACTTTTCAGCTGTGTTTTTCCCACACCTGTCTCACTCTCGTCGGGGGCTGATATGGGGTAGAAGCAGGGCAGCCGAATTGGGACCCAAAAGTCCCAGGTGCGATCCCCAGTCATTGCACATCTCATGGTGTCTCTGAGCAGCACACCCTATCCCCAATTACTCCCCGGGCATTTTCAATAGCTGCCCACTGCACCACCTGGGGGTGAATGGGTTAAATGCAGAGAGCCAATTTCATCATTGTATGGGAACATACAATGATGACAACATAACACATTGTTTGTTATCATTTTTCCCCACTCTGAGCCCTTGAGCAAGGTCTTAACCCCCACCATCTGCTCCTCCGGGTACCCTAGATGGCAGCTCTCTGCTCCACACAGAGTGCTGTGGTAGCTCGGTGGTCTGTGGTTGTGTCAGGAAGGACATCCAGCGTAAAAACAATTGCCAAGTCTTCGTGCGACTTAGTTTACTGTGTCTCAGGTTGGGTTTTGGGTGGTCCCCTCTCTTGGACCAATTTTGGCCCCCCATTTAAGGTGGGTCTACTTCCCCCTATTGTGGTCCCTTCCAGTGGCGGGCCCCCCTGCCGCCAATGCATTGATGGCTCTTGGCATCTGGGCTGGGTGAATGGGTGTGTGCCGGCCCGCCCCCTGGTCTGGGTGCCCTGGCTCTGTCAGGCCTCTGTTGGTGGGGTGGAGATGGTATGACCTTGGGACTTGGGGCTCAGTGTCCATGGCCGGATCTACTCTGGAGGTGCGGATTGCTGGCGGGGCCTGTGGGCTCGTCACTGCAGCCTCTTGGGGTCTCTGCATTGTGGTTGCTGGGGGTCACCTATCTCCTTCTTTACTTAACCCTTCTCTCACTTTTCTACCTTTGCTTTCTTCTTTGTTTTTTTCATCCCTGTGTCCATTACATCTTAAACAAACCCAAAACAAATTCTAATAAAAGTTTTATTTTGATGTGCGTTTCAAGTTTTGGAACGCGTTTGCACCCCTCGGCCACCGTACATAATGCTCTGCTTGTGAAATCAAATCTGTTGGGCATCACCTCAGGTCGGGGGGGAGGACATCCAACGTAAAAATAATTGCCAAGTCTTTGACTTAGTTTGCTGTGGCAAACCCCTGAAGAAGGGAGCAGCCAAAAGAAGAAGAAAAAAGCTGTTTTCAGATAAATTTCAGTTTTTCATAGTAATTTTTGCTAATAGAAGTCACAAATCACTAACTCAAGTGGCATCCAGTGGTTATCCTGGTTAGGGGTATCCAGCTTCAGGGTAGAAGCTGTTCCTAAGTCTAGTGGTTAATGCTCCTCAACCTCCTGCCTGAGGGGAGTGGAGCAAAACGTGTCCCAGTTGTAGCAGGTTTTGTGGCTCGGACAAGTTTTGTTAGTGAGCGAAAGGACAGAAATGTCTCTTTTGATGGAAAAGGTTTAAACACACATGGCTGCATTTAGTTTTAGTTTAATATTTATTAGTTTTTTGCTATGTTCCATTTAAAGTATTGTTTCTTGTCACTTTACAACTTTTAAGCCCTCTGATTTTTCTTAAATACAAAGAATTAGATTCAGAGGTTGTCTACAAATTCTTGCCGGAAAGTTGAGAAAATCTTTTCTTGGTCACCGTTTTTATTTTGTTGTTGTAGTCTGGAGCTCTGCAAGTTTTGCTCCAAGCAGTACACTCGAGTTTGGACCGAGCCCCGAGTGAAAGTGTTTATATCACATGCTTCAGCTTCGGTAGATAATAAGGTGGCTTTGACTGTTGGTAAAACATAATCAGTACATGTATAATTTATTTCATCGAGTAAAGATTTTCTTTCTTCATGTTACCTAATTCTTTTAATCTCCTCGAGACTTTAGACCTCAGGAAAAAACACAAACAGCTGTGGCTCAAAGGAGCTGCTTTGGTTTATTTAGAAAGCTGCAACTGGAGTCTCACACAAGTTTTTTTTTTAACTTTAGACTCCTTTTTTCCAGCAGAAACCTCAATTTTAGGTTGCCATAATCCATTTGGACCAATAAACGTCACTCCTGCTGATCAGGAGGTGCTGGCAGTGACCTTTGACCTCGTGGCCACTCAGGGATCCTAACCCCTTTGGCACCTTGAATGGGTGAACACACGGCCACTGGCTGAGCGCTGTCGCCTTCCACGTCCAGGCAGAACCTCTAATTTGACTCTTTTCAGCTGATGAGAATAGAAGCACTGGAGCGCTCTCTGCTAGCTTGTTGGCTAAGTGACACATCGACAGCTTAATGTCATTTTGTGTGTTGAGGTCAGGGTCAGCGAACAATATTTGTTCTAAACATTATGAATGTTCCCCTTTGATACGTGGACCATTATAATTATTAATCTGTGATAACAGTGATTATATTTATTTATCGCCATTTTCAGGAGTATCTGTCGTTTTCCAGGTACCGTATTTTCTGGAATATAGGTCGCACCTGAATATAGGCATATCTGTCAAGTCTCCCGTTTTGGCCGGGAAACTACCGTATTTTACCCCTCTTTCCCGTCGTCATCCCGAATTATTATTTTCCCGGAAATCTCCCGTATTATAATATTGTAAAAAAAAAAAAAAACATTCCGGTGCCTCTGTCACTAGCCTCGCGAGAACTGCCACCTGCAGTAGCCTCGGTGGCAGTTCTCGCGATGTTAGGGCTGGCGCGGTCGAGAACAAACCCGGAAAAACACAGAGATGGATGTAACGAGAAGTAACGAGAGAGGACGCGTCCCTGCCAAAAAAGTTAAGACTTCGTGTAAATATGTTGAAAAATGGGACAGCGAATTTACTTTCCTAAAGTTTATTACGCGTTTTTTAAGATTTGTAACTGCGACTTTAGTGTCTCTCATGGGGGAAGGAACGATGTCCGTCAGCATGAAAAATCCGTCAAGCACAAAGGTAGGCCTATCAGATTGTGATCACATAACTGGTTTGAAAGAGGCTGATAGGTAGTTATTTTAGATTTCTTGTAAACCTGTCTTAAAATGTAAGGGGTCCTGGACTTTGGTTGGGCTAGTGCAGGGGTCTGCAACCTGCGGCTCTGGAGCCACATGCGGCTCTTTGGTCCCTCAGCAGTGGCTCTTCCAAGCTTTGATCAAAACTAACTTTAAACTGAATTTTATTTGTTCTTATAACAACAAAAAGGGCTAGTTTTAGCAGTTTTTCCTGTCATTTCCTTTGCAAATGTGTGAATACTAGAACAAATAGGAGTAAAACATAAGTTAACTTTATTTATTCGAAGTAGGATATTTAATTTTTCCACAATTAAAATAATTTACCTAGACCTGCATAGTTCATTATTTTATTTTTTAATTAGGAAAGATCACATTATTTTTCCTTCTTTATGATAATCTGGTCTTTTTTAGTCTTAAAATGTAAAAATATCAACAAATCATTAGATATTTTCAGCTTTACAATGGCCAGAAAACTACCGGTCAGAAAATTGTCCTCTAACTTAAAGTGGTCTGTGGGCCACCAGTTGAGAATCCCAGTTGTAGCAGGTATTGTGGCTCCGGAAACGTTTAATTTAGTGAACAAAGGGGCAGAAATGGCTCTTTTGATCATAAAGGTTGCAGATCCCTGGGCTAGTGGGATGGCTCGGCGTACCCGGCAGAAAATTTCCCTTATTTTTAAATCCAAAACTTGACAGGTATGCTACACACCCTCTCGCTCGCTCAGGTCAGCTGACCAGTTGCTTCTGAGAGTACCGAGGACAAAGCGCAAGCTTAGAGGGGACCGTGCTTTCTCTGTGGTAGCTCCTAAGCTCTGGAATGACCTCCCATTAGACATAAGACAGGCCTCTTCACTTGCTGTTTTTAAGTCTCTTCTTAAAACCCATCTTTTTTCTTTGGCTTTTGGTACAATCTGAGATGTTTTAACTTTGTTTTATTGTATTCATAATTTATTATTTTAGTACTGTTTTTAGTCCCTTCCATTTTATGATTGTATTGTATTTTGTGATTATGTGTACAGCACTTTGGTCCTGTTGGGTGCATAAAGTGCTCTATAAATAAAGTTGGTATGGTATGGTATGGTAAAACTACATCCACTATGACCAGATGTTCTGATGATTTCAAGGAATGTTAGACCTTTAATCTCCTTAACACATTCAACTTTAATGAATTTACACTATTTTATAAGTAACTCTCACCATAAAGCTGTTATTAATATCTGAATGTAAAATATGTCTAACTAATTTAAAATGATAAACATCATGACATAAAGCTGCTTCCTGTAAGTTCTTCCATTGCATGTGTTTACTTTGATTGTGGATTTCTGTGCACACAGTGCACGGTTCATCAGAAACCAAACATGGAGCCAACCAATGAAGTAACATGGAGCCAGACAAAACACTCAGAAGAAACATATTACAATTAAATATGACATATTTTATATTCACACAGCAATACTTTACACAGCTGTAGTAGAAACGTAGTTTTTGAGGGAATTGTGTTGCTGGATCCACATTTATCCAGTCAGGAGTGTTCTAGTGTTTAGTTTTATACAAAGAACATTTCTGACTGGATTCACCTGCATCTTGACCTTAAAGCTTCAAACAGATCATTGTTTCATTTGGAAACAATGACAAATGTGATTGTGAACTTTACCACTTATTTGAATTACATTCAGTCTTTTCATGTCTCAGCTCAACAATCAGATATTATTTGTCTCCTATTCACCTTCTTAACCTTTGTAGTTTAAAATATTATTATCTTTAACGTGAACAATGTTTAGTCACTTACTTGTTTAACAATAATGAATAAGGCTATTAGAAATTTGAAATAAAAACTTCAGTACCAAACCTGATGCAGTCAGTATCTGTTGACCCATTCCTCTTTATTTATGATTTCCAGTTTTGATCTTTCAAGACTGATGGCTGGAACATCTGGAAAGTGTTCATCACTTCTCTGACAATCTAAAAAATATATAAACCATAAGAAAAGGTACAAACAGTTAACAAGTAACAAAAGTCCTACAGATGAAGTTTCACAAACTTTAAAGTTAAAAACTATCACAACAACGTCCCAGCAGCTATTTCCATCCTTTTGGAGCGGCTGCAGCACGACGCCTCCTTTCTATTTAAAGTGCGTCTTTCACTTTAAACACATGTTGTTGCCTTTTCAACCTAAAATGTCTAAAACTCCAATTTTCATCAAAAATACGGATCATATCTCAAAATAAAATGTGCTACTACTACCATTTTTGTCTTCCCTCGCTACTCTGTCTAAAGATAGCGCCCTCAGCGGTAAACCGGAAGTGACATCACAGGAGGGACTCATTCCTGCTTTAGCTAAGAAAGATATGGGATCGCACCAGGAGGAAGCGACAGATTACGAAGTTGTTTTGACATAAGTATGTCATCTCTGACTATTACATCAAATATCTAGCCAAATAACTTCTAGATATAGCTGTTTTATGCTAGCTTTATGCCTAAAGCTAAAAATGGTTTATATTTACATATAGCCTAAGTATAGAGATACAGCATTAATTACACCACTGATGGGTTTAACTACATTAGCCTTAGCTCCCTAAACAATTATTTTTTCCATCCTAAACCACTCAGTGGATATTTTTCTGCTGCCAGAGTGTAATTATAAAGGGTGTATTTACTTAACGATCGCCTGTAGAACACATTTGATATGAAATTCGATTTTTTATTAATTTTCTAAGACATGCAACACGGTCGCGCTAGCTTAGCGATAGCATGGAATTTATACAATCTAAAGTCATTTATATCTCCTAAACCACTCAGTGGATATTTTTTCTGCTTTCAGAGTGTAATTATAAAGGGTGTATTTACTTAACGATGGCCTGTAGAACACATTTGATATGAAATTCGATTTTTTATTAATTTTTTAAGACGCAACCGCGTGGACCTAGCTGCAGTTTAGCTCTGTATATTTCGTTTATAGCTCCTAACCTAAACCACTTTCAACCAAAAGATTAATAAATTATATTCATGTCCTTACTTCTGAAGTCAATCCTGTGTTTTTTCAGGTCGCTGTCGTTGTAATCCTCCTGATAAATGCGGTCAAATCACGGAGTTGGTCGTGATGCTTCTGTTGGTGAAATCCTGCCTTTTCATCCGGACAAACCCAAGCTCTGAAAGCTGTTTTTTTTTTGGTGCAGGAAATAGATGTCCAGACAAACTGGAGTTCGAACAACACCCGCACACACAAATATTAACCATTGTTGGACCTCTTTCACTTCAATACAACTCAATACAAAACAACAACTTCCGACTATGACGCCCCCTCTACTTTCGTCACGTGTCACGTGACTCCAAAACCGCACATTTTTTTTGGGCTCAGTGTTTTCCCCCTGATTTGTGGCTGTAAGGCTCTTGCTATTAATTTGGAAGGCAGGGAGGATTAGCAAAATTACTGTATTGCCTCTAAATATTATTTTTCTGCCCAAAAAACTAACATGAAACATGCACTTTAACGTCCACACAATCACATTTTTCTGACACGCTCTCCTTAATGTCAGCTCAACTCTGTTGCAGCTTTTAATAGAATTAGTAAATATTTTAAACAAATTGTTCAAGAAGAAACACAAGTTGTAGGAACTGATATGAACATCATCAGGTAAATATTCTAATTACAATTAAAAGAACGATTAATGTGCAACATTTACATAAATTTTACTGATTTATTTTCTATTAGACTTTAACAGTGAGTGTGATAACTGACTGCATTTTAATAACATGAACGTTATGATCAATTGACAAACAGGGGGGGAAAGTGGTACGCGACCAACACCATTTATCAGAGTCAGAGAGTCTTTATTGTCATTTGCACCTCATGTGGTACATGTGATGAAAACGAGATTATGTACACGGGGTCCCAGTTACATCCAACAACAAATGCAAGAGAAAAACAGTAATAACATCTAGAATTAACTAAGAAAAACATCAACTAGTAATACACTAAGCCTAATATAGTGGGAATAAACAGCAGCACGAACATGAGTTTGTATGAGCAGATGGTCACAGATGAACACAGATGAACACAGCAACAAGAAAACAGATCAGCATCAGCATGATGTGATATTTTGCAGTGTTTATTTTTTATTTTATTTTTATTTATTCATGAGTCTAACAGCCTCAGGGTAGAAGCTGTTCCTCAGTCTAGTGGTTCTACACTTGATGCTCCTCAACCTCCGTCCTGAGGGGAGTGGGGCAAAGAGTGAGTGTGCTGGATGAGTGAGGTCTTTCATGATGCAGGTGGCTCTTTTCCTGCATCTGGAGGTGTAAATGTCTGTGATTATGGTGGGGATGGCGTGCTGTTGACCTCAACTCGGGATGTTGTGAGTCGGTGGGCGGAGTACTTCGAAGACCTCCTCAATCCTACTGGCACGTCTTCCACTGAGGAAGCGGAGCCTGGGGACTTTGGGTCGGGCTCTCCAATCTCTGGTGCTGAGGTCGCCGAGGTGGTTAAAAAGCTCCGCGGTGGCAAGGGCTCCGGGGGTGGATGAGATTCGTCCTGAGTTCCTTAGGGCTCTGGATGTTGTGGGGTTGTGTTGGCTTACGCGACTCTGCAATATCGCGTGGACATCGGGGGCAGTTCCCTTGGATTGGCAGACTGGGGTGGTGGTTCCCCTATTCAAAAAGGGGGACCGTAGGGTGTGTTCCAACTATAGGGGGATCACACTCTTAAAGGGGACCACATATAAGTATTTAAAAATTTTATGTTATGTCTGTGTGCTATCTTGACAATATTAATTCATTTTAATACACAAAATAATTCTTAGATAATTAATTATACCCTTTTTAATTCTGCCATTTTTAACTTTCGTTTTGAACGACCGGTTTCTGATACTGAGTTCTGAAGTCCACGCCCTTCAACGATCTGTTTACGCCCTCTGCACAGCCAGTATCTGTAATGTGTTGTTGTTTTAAAATTAGCTCTTTTTTTATTACTCATTTGACTTACTGTTAGTGTTAGCTTAAGATAACTTACCGAAACCCGTCTGAGCGCGCCGCAATTTGCTGCTCCTTTTAGCATTAGACCACCCGAATCCGATGCTAATGTTAGCTTGTTCCTCTTCCGGTTTTCGCCAGCTCCGCTCGTTGCACGCGGAGATTTTGAGAGTTATCGCTGTTCCAGTCAAGACACACACAACGTTCACCAAGTGTCTCCCGTAAATTAATCCGTAAGGAGAAGGTCCTCGCTGCTGCGAGGCTTCTGCCAGGCTGCTACTGTACAGTTGAAGCTCCGCTCCATCGCGCCAGAAGAGGGTCCCGTTGCCGCCGGTCCCTATGCCGGGGGTCTGCTCGTTTAATTTTTGCCGGCTGCGCGTTGGGAGCGATCGCAAATACACTAAAAATTGAACTAAAACATAAAAATAACAATTATACTTTATTTATAAAGCCATTTAAAAAACCACAGCTGCAACAAAGTGCTGTACACATGAAATTAATAACATATAAACAAAAGATGAGATGAAATCATGAAAAACAACAGTCATGTGTTTAATACAGAAGTGGGTTGAGCCTAACATGGGGTTGCTAGGTGAGGGGCTGGACTCAGGTTGGGGTGGGTTGTCCTCTCTCGCTTGTGACGTAACATGCGAGATTGACTTCCAGTTTATTTCAAAAACGAAACCTATATTATCACAGTAAAATAAATCTACTTAGAGTAAATAAACCACTGGGTGCATTTTTTTGGCCTTTGGACTAAAATACCAAAAGTTGAGTAAAAAAACAGTAAAAAGTGAATTTTGAATGTGTGGTCCCCTTTAATGAAATTCAGCTCATGCTGAAAGGCAGAAAAGCTCTGTATGGGTGCGCACTTCTGTTATTTACGTTCTAAAATAAGCTGATTTGTAATCGGTTATTAACAAAAATTAAACTCAGAAACACTAATATATATATTCAGCTAACACATTTTTTTGGGCGTTTCTTTAGTTATATTTTAATGAAATTCGGCTCGCACTGAAAGGTGGAAATGCTCTGTATGGGTGCGCGCTTCTGTTATTTAAACTGGGCCCGGGGGCTTGGCCCGCTTAGAACCTCCGTCGGTCGGGTTCTAAAACTCGGGCTGATGCCGGCCCGAAAAGGCAAATGTGAACAAGACAAACCCGTGTTAGAATCTGGGTCGGGCCGGGCTAGGCCGGGGAGGGCTGTGCAGTGCGAAAACGGCTTATGTAACCACTGCAGAGCCGGTCCTCTGATGCCATACTTATCCAATTTTTCAAGTAGTATTGTGTGATCAATTGTGTCAAATGCCTTTTTTAGATCAGCAAACACACTAACCCCAAAATTACACTACATACAGTCCGCTCCGCTCCGCAGGTCGCAGCTGAGCGTCTCAAACTCCAATTTCCCCTACCTCCGCTCAGCTCAGGTCCGCCTGCATGCGCCGCTCCTAGACGCATGCGCGGGATTTGCGGGATCGCGCGATAAATCAAGTGATAAATAAGTAAGTCAGAACAAAACAATTCATTCGGTGGAAGAAGGAGAACAACAGTAGAGACTGCTGCCTTGATCTTCTCTCGTAAATGAGCGACAGGACATGGTTTGAGCAACAGGAAGTGATGTATTACATTTCAGAATAAAATACTTTATTTATTTATTTATTTCTTGTATTGCGTTTGTAGGCGTAGTCATAAATGATAGTTTGAAAGCATTTTTGTACAAATAAATCCGTATAGAGCTAGGATTAAGTCCGCCCGTGGTGATTTTATTTTGTAAATACGGAAGTTGTGCTCGTTCCTTTTCCTGTTGGTGCGACGTAATCTTCAAAAGTTGACTCCGGCACAGCTCCGGCGTCCGGCAGAAATAGAAAAATTTCTAATTTTGACGGACTGCCGTCCGCTCTCCGCAGCTCGCCGCCGCCGTGCGGAGCCAGTGTAAATTCTGTCATTGATTATAATGGGTGCGTATTTGCTGCGGAGGTCGGACCGGAGCGGGGCGGAGCCGGAACACGTGTGGTGTAATTTTGGCGTTACACAATATTGCTTTTGATCTACTTCCGTGGTTATGTGTTCCACCAACTCCATTAAAGCCATTGAAGTTGAATTTTTTGATCTAAACCCGTATTGACTATTACTTAATATTTTATGTTTTTCAAGAAAGAGATCAAATCTGGATGCAAACAATTTTTCCAAAATTTTAGAGAACTGTGGCAACAGAGATATAGGTCTGCAGTTGTTATATTGACATTTGTCGCCATTCTTATAAAGAGGAACCAATTTTGCTATTTTCATTCTGTTTGGAAAAATTCCCGTTGAGAACGACAAATTACAAATATATGTAAATGGCTCTATAACATGACTTATTATTTCTTTTACAACCATCATGTCCAAATCTTCACAGTCTTTAGATCTTTTGTTAGTAATTTTTTTAACTATCCTCATTATTTCTTCATTGTCAGTTTCTCTCAGAAACATACTGTTTACAGGACTATTTATTAAGTGACTCACATTTCTATCCACTTTTGGTATTTTTTCTGCAAGGTTTGATCCTATATTTACAAAATAATTATTAAATCCATTAACGATTTCGTTTTCATCATGGATTTCTCGATTATTCTCAACGAAATATTTAGAAATACCACAACCAACCTTATTTTTATTCAAAAAACTATTCATTACTTGCCATGTTGCCCTCATATCACCTCTTTTTTGTGTAATAATTTACTGTAATATTCCCTCTTTTGTTTTCTTATTATCACCACTCATTTGTTTTTATACTTTATATATTTATATTCTGTATCACTCGTTCTAGATTTCAGGAAACATGAGTACAGATTATTCTTTTTTATGTATGCATTTCTCAATCCATTTGTCATCCGTGGTGGATCAACATTTTTCTTTGTTTGTTTACTCTTTGTTAGCACACAATTCTTATTGTACAAAACATCCAGTATATTCATAAATTCTTCATAGGATTTATTTACATCGTCCACATAAACACCTTCCCAATTCTGTTTGTCTAAGTCATTTTTTAATCTATCTAATGCTTTTTTGATGTGTTTATTAATTTATTTTTATTTCTAGGAATTTTCTTATCAATGTCATCATTTATATATCCATCCATCCATCCATCCATCCATCTTCTTCCGCTTATCCGGGTCGGGTCGCGGGGGTAGCAGCCTAAGTAGGGAGGCCCAGACTTCCCTCTCCCCAGCCACTTGGAGCAGTTCCTCCGGGGGAATCCCAAGGCGTTCCCAGGCCAGCCGAGAAACATAGTCCCTCCAGCGCGTCCTGGGTCTTCCTCTGGGTCTCCTCCCGGTGGGACGTGCCCGGAACACCTCACCAGGGAGGCGTCCAGGAGGCATCCTAACCAGATGCCCGAGCCACCTCAACTGGCTCCTCTCGATGTGGAGAAGCAGCGGCTCTACTCCGAGTCCCTCCCGGATGACTGAGCTTCTCACCCTATCTCTAAGGGAGAGTCCAGCCACCCTGCGGAGAAAACTCATTTCAGCCGCTTGTATCCGAGATCTTGTTCTTTCGGTCATAACCCAAAGCTCATGACCATAGATGAGGGTGGGAACGTAGATCGATCGGTAAATTGAGAGCTTTGCCTTTTGACTCAGCTCTCTCTTCACCACGACAGACCGGTACAGCGCCCGCTTCACTGCGGACGCTGCACCTATCCGCCTATCGATCTCACGCTCCAGTTTTCCCTCATTCGTGAACAAGATCCCGAGATACTTAAACTCCTCCACTTGGGGCAGGACCTCCTCCCCGACCCGGAGAGGGCATGCTACCCTTTTCCGGCTCAAGACCATGGCCTCGGATTTGGAGGAACTGATCCTCATCCCGGCCGCATCACACTCGGCTGCAAACCGCTCCAGTGAAAGTTGTAAATCACGAACTGATGAAGCCAGTAGGACCACATCATCTGCAAAAAACAGAGAAGCGATTCTAAGGTCACCAAAACGGATCCTCTCAACACCTTGGCTGCGCCTAGAAATTCTGTCCATAAAAGTTATGAACAGAATCGGTGACAAAGGGCAACCTTGGCGGAGTCCAACTCTCACCGGAAACGAGCCTGACTTACTGCCGGCAATGCGGACCAAGCTCTGACACCGGTCGTACAGGGACCTAACAGCCCTTATCAAAGGGCCTGGTACCCCATCATTTATATAAGTTATGAAAATTGGTAAATGATCACTTATATCTGTCATCAAAATACCACTTGTGACAATGCCATTTATGATATTTGTAAAAAAGTTATCAATTGTAGTAGCACTGTGAGATGTAATTCTAGTTGGGTTGTTAATTAATGGGAAAAAACTCAAACTATACATTGAGTAATTCATTTAGTTTATCTGTGAATAATTATATTCTTGATCCTGGTGATCGGTATACACAACTTATTATTATATTTTTACTATTATTATTTATTATTTCTATTGTTATAATGTCCATTACATCATCGACAACAGTGGCATTTCACTATGCAATCTGCATTTTAACTCATAGTTGACAAATAAAGCCACTCTTCCACCTCTTTTATTTTTTCTATTCATGTAATATATTTCATATCCTTCAATGTAAGCGTTTTTTTTTATATTTCCATCATTTAACCATGTTTCAGACAGTGCTATTATTGTAAAAGGTGTGTTAATT
>JBBPBX010041624.1:0-12868 GCA_038048925.1 Garcialebias charrua | reverse complement strand
ACTTCCGTTGACATGTCGTTCGTGATGCGTTCACGGACGTTGCGTCCAGTCGGACTTTACGTTCGCTCGGACTTTCAATCGCTTTAAAACACTTTTAAAATATCTCAAAACACCGTATTTAAACAGTTTCTGATGATATTTCATGCACAGAAACGAACAAGCCAGACAATCTGTCAGAACTGTGTGAACAAAAATTGAAATCTGATAAACAGCAACGAATCAGAACTCCTTATGTTGTACACGTAGCTTTAGCGATGGAATGTTAGCATTAGCTTTCACAAATTTCCGGACTCTTTTCAACTCAATAAAATGCTTATAACATCACAGAAAATTCTGTAAAACGTATCTATCCACATTCAGACAGAGTCTCCTCTCAGTAAGGACAGCACTTCAAATGTTGAACACAACGGACTCCATTCGGAACCGACTTAGGTTTGGTCCGGTCCACTTCACTGAACAAGATGGGTAACACCAAACCACTATTTGTCAACGTTTCAAACAGAAATATGCACCTTGGTCCTGCTCTAAAGTGTGAAAAACAGCACGTAACAGCAATCTGCAGATGTAATAAAAACAAGAAGAGCTTTTGAGGGTGACACGGAGGTTATCCACAGTGAAAAACTGCACTTGTAGCTATGACACGTCATCAAAACGTCTCACACAGAGTGACAACTTTCATCAGCAGCAACTTCAAAAGACATTTAAAAATTGAACAAACGACAGTTTCAACCTTAAATGAGACAGACAATGCAATTTCTAGCAACTTCTATACACCTTTTCAGCCAAACTATCTTTCAGAGTTTAAAACTTGGATACAATTTATGCCAACATGCCATAACAATACTACACAAACATCATTTTAAATCCTTTTTAGAGGACGTACGGACCACCAGTTGTAACGGATTATGCACTGGTCAGTTTTACTGGCTGTACAATACCAAATGTAAGAATGATCAGGTTTACACCTGACATAATCTTAGCATCAAATATTACGAGTTCTCTCTTTTTCAGGATTTAAACCGAATAAATTGTGACTAGACGAGATGTAATTGACAGGAAACGTTATTATGTTTGACCTACCCAAGGCAGAATCATTTAATAACAGAATCATAAAATTACATCAACATGTACAATGGATTGGATCTGATTAAATTCTTATAAACTAACTGTCGACAGATTCAATTTTAGAAACAACAGAACAAGCAATAAGATGACATATTTACTTATTTCTACAGGCACGTTTAACTTAAAGTTTAGTTACTGACATAGGAAAAATAAGTTTAAAGAGTGTTTTAGGGAAGAAGATGGAGGATGAAAGAAAATGGAGGCAGTGAGGAGGGGTAATATCTTGATGTTTAACCAGGAAAAAGGCACACCCTTCGGTCGGTGTCAGTTGGACTCTTGTCCGCGATGAACAACGACTTTTACCTTTGTGAACATTTTTTGTCTAGACTCCGGTAAAGTTGGTTAGCCTCACGTACACGAACCGTCTGTCCGGCTCACTTGGGCTTCAGCGTTCACTTTTCAGCGGTTCCAATGAGATCCGCGTCTACTTACTTGGAGTAGTGGCACAGGTTCCGGTTTGGCTTTTCAAGATAAAAGATTCCTTAATGGAATTTCACTAAAGTAGAGCTCAGAGCTCAAAGTCAGACTCATAGCTAGGAGTGCTATGAACCTCAGCTGATGACGTGTCATTTGTGCTTCGATAGGCTTACACGATTCGGCTCTTAGATGAAACCTCATAGTTCAGTTTCAGCGCACGGACTCAGGGAGAAACAGGAAGTGGGACCTTAAAAAGGAAACTTTGACCCAGTTAAACTCACTCTGCTCATTGGTTGTTCCAGTGCTTTAAGTGGAAAAAAATAAGTGCCGGTACCCTCCCTAAAGTCATAATAATATGCATACCTGCAAACTCAGAAGGGATGAAAAAGGTGACAAACGTTGCGCCCCCCCCCCCCCCGAAAGATTTTGTAATTTTTTAACATGCTTCAGGTAAAAGTCATTTACTAACCTAATTTAATGAGGACATAAATAGGAAAGATTGTGTCAACCAAAAAATTAACAACCAACAACAGCAGCAAGTCAAATACAGCAGAACATTTTGCTAACAATGCGCTGCTCCGAGTCAACAGATGCATTTAAAAACTTAAGACTTATCTCTTCAGACAGGCTTTTGGTTAATTTTGTACATTGATTTTAGAGTTTGTTATGTTTTACCTTTTTGTATAGTACTTCTGTGATTTTATTTTTCCTTTTGTAAAGCACTATGTGACTCATGTCTGTGAAATGTGCTATAACTTTACTAACAGTAAAAACTAGTTTCTTAAATATGCTGGTGAAGATGTTTTGCCAGAAATTTTGAATAAAGTAGATGCCATTTCCTGCATTCTTGTGTATTTTAACAAGTTGTTAAACATCTATGTTTACCTACATGTAAACATGATTCACTAACTATTTTAGAGACATCTAACAAAATAAAGTCAGGTCCTGTGGACAGATTAAAAAATTGTTGAAATTATTATTGATCATGAATCAGGATATTTTAGAGACACCTCATTTAACTAGTTCATATAGACATCATCCTGTTTTTAAACTCACTCCTGTGGCTAAGATAATTAAATTAATGTGATACTTTATCACAGTGGCTTTAGGGGTGCAATTGACTGTTATTTTGTTAATTTTTATTTAGTTTTATTTGTAACACAACATGCCATTTTACTAAACAATGGTTACACTCCACTGCATGTATAAAAATATTAACTTTACCCACACGTTGGAGGAGTTACTTCCGCTTCCCTCGCGCTCTGTCGCGCTGCAGAGTTTGTTTTTGTTTTTTTACAGAGTTCGCTGTCGTCTCCTCCCCCTGTCTATCCTGAGGTTGTGATTGGCCAAATGACGCGCTCCACCAAAGATGTTTTATTGTCGTGAAGATGCATTACTCTTTCTTGAAATCCAGTCGGGGGAAATGATGCATTCTAATCTGCCACGGGTCTTTCAAGTGGAGAAGACGAAAATAAGTTCCGGAACGCACCTTACGCTTAAAAAAGTCCCGGTACTGTCAGGGTTAAATTTTAGAAGTGGCGGAACTGGGTACCGGTGAGTTCCGGCCCACTTAAAGCACTGGGTTGTTCACCAGGGAACAAGAGAGACTTTGCTCAGGTCAGAGGGTTGGATATTTTGAAGGTTGCTCAGGATAAGAGGGAAAAATTGTTTTAAGGAAAGATAGAAACCAGTCGCCAGTTATAAGATAACTAGATTAGACTTTGATTCACGTCTTAACATTTCTAAAACAAATCTGAAAAGTTCAACTTGACATATCTCTCACTTTAGACACATATGAAGAAGTGACCAGCATTGGTAACAACATAAACCATGATCATACAATGACAAGAGTTATTCTGTTAATTATTTCTGAATTAACTCAAATTAAAAGGAAGTCTCTTCTGAAATAATGTGTTTTGATCCAAATTATTAAAATAAAACAGTGGTAAAGTGTCCCACTGAGAGAATCAGTGAAAGGGTGTAAATCCAGGTCAGAGATGAAGGCTTGTATCACTACAATAGTAAAAGGCTCCCTGCGGGCCCACATGTCTTACACGATAGGAGCCCAACGCTCAGAAGCCCATGAACATGTATTTGTGGCTCGCAGGATCACAAGGCTGATTTCATTCTAGGGTCTCCTCTCTTGACAGTTTGCTAAGGTAGCTTGGATGTAACAGCCATTTTGAATTAAGTTGCCTTCAGACGTTAATCAGTTTGTAGATTTGCAGCAGTGCGTTTGTTAGCAAAATATCTCCAGAACCATTGGATGGGTTTTAATGAAACTTTCACAAAACAATCATTTGCTGTATGTAACTCTGGAATCAATCCCAGTTCAGATGACTGCCACCATCAAGATTAGCTGACATAGAAACTGCTCAAGTGTAGCCAGTTTTAAAGATATGGAGCTAAAATTTGTTTTGGTGCTAACAGAGTTATTCACATCACGTACTTTGAGCTGGGTTTCTTACGTTATGTTAGATTAATGTTGATTTGAAGGTTTAAACAAAATGGCTACATGTCTCACACAGAAGTGTTTCTTGAAAATCATGACACACTCAATACTGGAAACAAAAGCAACAACAACAAAAAAAAAACTTTTAGTCCATTTGCTTTGAAATTGTACCACTTGTAAATTGATTCTGAATCTTTGAAAGAGGCATCTTGACTCTTGTGATGAGATTGGATAATGTCCCTCTTGCTGCGGTTATCGGTCTGTTCTGCAGACCGGTCTGCAGGTCCGATGGACGGGTCAGCCAAACATCCTGTCTGCCCTCCCAACCCCTCCACAAAGTCATGCTTTACTTAATATGGCACTGAAGGTATAAAAGGAATCCTGATATTCATTACACATTTTAGCATTCTTTTCAGACATATCAGCTTGGGATTCTAGAAGCTTTGTTTGGGCCAAATACAATTTAAAAATGGCCGTACCAGGCCCACAGGCCACCTGTTGAACAGGCCGGCCTCCACGGCACACCAGGATCAGACTGGATCTTTGAAATGCCAGCATCTTCTGTTTGAGGACCAAAGACAGAATGTGTCTGGGTGTCTCAACATGGTGTCACACATCAAACAGCTGGAGGAGGAACTGGTCTCAGAGCCTACAGAACAAAGAAAAATAATTAAAAAAATTACAAACAACAACAAAAACACTTCAATAATCACTACTGTTCCACAAAATGAGTCAGAAATAGAGAGCAGCATAAAACAGACAGAAAACCACAGCAGGAAATGATCCATTCAGTTGAGCAAAGTAACTTTTAATGTTTCGCTTCAAAGATTCATATTTTGAACTATATTGAAAAAGGGGTAAGTGACACCTCGACCAATTAGTGATAACTGAGATACAAGTACATGTTAAAGATATGAAAAGGGCAGAAGTATTTGACCAGGTTAGGCTAATGCAGTCCTTCTCAAATAGTGGGGCATGCCCCCTGGGGGGCCCCGGTGTGATGCCAGGTGGGGCACGTGTGACCCCGGGGAACATGCTTTTTTTTTTGCAGCAGGGAGTTTTGTTTGCACCATTCTCATTTTAACAGGGTGCGTCCAGCAACTGTTTATTTGTACCTGGAAACTCTCAGGCTGTCTAATAATGAAGTTATGAACAAATATGGCTGCCTTGTTGTTTTGGGAGCCCTGCTTGAACCATGTCACGATAAATGAATAACTCCAACACCTCCACTGCTGTTTTTATGACGCTCTGGACGCTTGTCACCCACAGCATCATACAACAAAGAGTCAACTCAAAGCGAGAGCGACACCTGCCCCCTCTTTCCTGTTTCACATTGACGAAATGCCATCCATCCATCCATCTTCTTCCTCTTATCCGGGGTCGGGTCGCGGGGGTAGCAGCCTAAGTAGGGAGGCCCAGACTTCCCTCTCCCCAGCCACTTGGAGCAGCTCCTCCGGGGGAATCCCAAGGCGTTCCCAGGCCAGCCGAGAAACATAGTCCCTCCAGCGTGTCCTGGGTCTTCCTCTGGGTCTCCTCCCGGTGGGACATGCCCGGAACACCTCACCAGGGAGGCGTCCAGGAGGCATCCTAACCAGATGCCCGAGCCACCTCAACTGGCTCCTCTCGATGTGGAGAAGCAGCGGCTCTACTCCGAGTCCCTCCCGGATGACTGAGCTTCTCACCCTATCTCTAAGGGAGAGTCCAGCCACCCTGCGGAGAAAACTCATTTCAGCCGCTTGTATCCGAGATCTTGTTCTTTCGGTCATAACCCAAAGCTCATGACCATAGATGAGGGTGGGAACGTAGATCGATCGGTAAATTGAGAGCTTTGCCTTTCGACTCAGCTCTCTCTTCACCACGACAGACCGGTACAGCGCCCGCTTCACTGCGGACGCTGCACCTATCCGCCTATCGATCTCACGCTCCAGTTTTCCCTCATTCGTGAACAAGACCCCGAGATACTTAAACTCCTCCACTTGGGGCAGGACCTCCTCCCCGACCCGGAGAGGGCATGCTACCCTTTTCCGGCTCAAGACCATGGCCTCGGATTTGGAGGAACTGATCCTCATCCCGGCCGCATCACACTCGGCTGCAAACCGCTCCAGCGAAAGCTGTAAATCACGAACTGATGAAGCCAATAGGACCACATCATCTGCAAAAAACAGAGAAGCGATTCTAAGGCCACCAAAACGGATCCTCTCAACACCTTGGCTGCGCCTAGAAATTCTGTCCATAAAAGTTATGAACAGAATCGGTGACAAAGGGCAACCTTGGCGGAGTCCAACTCTCACCGGAAACGAGCCTGACTTACTGCCGGCAATGCGGACCAAGCTCTGACACCGGTCGTACAGGGACCTAACAGCCCTTATCAAAGGGCCTGGTACCCCATACTCCCGGAGTACCCCCCACAGAACCCCCGAGGGACGCGGTCGAATGCCTTCTCCAAGTCCACAAAGCACATGTAAACTGGTTGGGCAAACTCCCACGCACCCTCCAGGACCCTGCTGAGGGTGTAGAGCTGGTCCAGTGTTCCACGACCAGGACGAAAACCACACTGCTCCTCCTGAATCCGAGGTTCGACTATCCGACGGACCCTCCTCTCCAGAACCCCTGAATAGACCTTACCAGGGAGGCTTAAGAGTGTGATCCCCCTATAGTTGGAACACACCCTACGGTCCCCCTTTTTAAATAGGGGAACCACCACCCCAGTCTGCCAATCCAAGGGAACTGCCCCCGATGTCCACGCGATATTGCAGAGTCGCGTAAGCCAACACAACCCTACAACATCCAGAGCCCTAAGGAACTCCGGGCGAATCTCATCCACCCCCGGAGCCTTGCCACCGCGGAGCTTTTTAACCACCTCGGCGACCTCAGCACCAGAGATCGGAGAACCCGACCCAAAGTCCCCAGGCTCTGCTTCCTCAGTGGAAGACGTGCCAGTAGGATTGAGGAGGTCTTCGAAGTATTCCGCCCACCGACTCACAACATCCCGAGTTGAGGTCAGCAGCACGCCACCTCCACCATAAATGGTGTTGGTCTCGTACCTCTTTCCCCCCCTGAGACGCCGGATGGTGGACCAGAATCGCCTCGAAGCCGTACGGAAGTCATTCTCCATGGCCTCTCCGAACTCCTCCCACGCCCGAGTTTTTGCCTCAGCAACCACCCGAGCCGCATGCCGCTTGGACTGCCGGTACCTATCAGCTGCTTCCGGGGTCCCACAAGCCAAAAAGGCCCAATAGGACTCCTTCTTCAGCCTGACAGCATCCCTCACTGCCGGTGTCCACCACCGGGTTCGAGGGTTGCCACCACGACAGGCACCAACAACCTTGCGGCCACAGCTCCGATAAGCTGCCTCGACAATAGAGGCGCGGAACACGGCCCACTCGGACTCCATGTCCCCCGCCTCCCTTGGAACGTGTTCAAAGCTCTCCCGGAGGTGGGAGTTAAAGCTCCGTCTTACGGGAGACTCTGCCAGACGTTCCCAGCAGACCCTCACAATACGTTTGGGTCTGCCAGGTCTGACCGGCATCCTCCCCCACCATCGGAGCCAACTCACCACCAGGTAGTGGTCAGTTGACAGCTCCGCCCCTCTCCTCACCCGAGTGTCCAAGACATGCGGCCGCAGATCAGATGAGACGACAACAAAGTCGATCATCGAACTGCGACCTAGGGTGTCCTGGTGCCAAGAGCACATATGGACACCCTTATGCTTAAACATGGTGTTCGTTATGGACAATCCATGACGAGCACAGAAGTCCAATAACAGAACACCACTCTGGTTCAGATCAGGGGGGCCGTTCCTCCCAACCACACCCCTCCAGGTCTCACTGTCATTGCCCACGTGAGCGTTGAAGTCCCCCAGTAGAACAAGGGAGTCCCCAGGAGGCGCACTCTCCAATACCCCCTCCAAGGACTCCAAAAAGGGTGGGTAATCTGCGCTGCCGTTCGGCGCATAGGCACAAACAACAGTCAGAGCCCGTCCCCCCACACGTAGGCGAAGGGAGGCTACCCTCTCGTTCACCGGGGTGAACCCCAACGTACAGGCACCAAGATGGGGGGCAACAAGTATGCCCACTCCTGCTCGGCGCCTCTCACCAGGGGCAACTCCAGAGTGGAAGAGTGTCCAACCCCTCTCAAGGAAACTGGTTCCAGAGCCAGAGCCATGCGTTGAGGTGAGTCCGACTATTTCTAGTCGGAACCTCTCAACCTCACACACTAGCTCAGGCTCCTTCCCCACCAGAGAGGTGACATTCCATGTCCCAATGGCCAGCTTCTGTAGCCGAGGATCAGACCGCCAGGGTCCCCGCCCTCGGCCACCACCCATCTCACATTGCACCCGACCCCTTTGGCCCCTCCCACAGGTGGTGAGCCCATGGGAAATGTTTTAGTTTTATTGATTGTCAAAGCACAAATTTAATGTGTTTTACTTTATTTGTTGAATGCTGGTGAAGATTCTCAGTCGTCCAGGACATGATAAAATCAAAAAAGGCGTTCAATACAGAACAACTGGACTTTATTTGTAACAAACAAGACGTTTCGCTTCTCATCCGAAAAGCTTTATCAATTGAGTTAGGAGACAGTGAGGGGGAGCAGTTATAACAGGACAAACCATTGACACAGAAGGGAAGAAAAAGGAACAGAAACACATTGAAAAATCTCTCCAAACATGTGGATATCCTAACTGGGCTTTTGTCAAGTCAGTGAGGAAATTTACAAAACACAATAAGGAACAGAAAAAGGAAAACAGACGAAAAAACATTGTCATCCCTTATGTTGCTGGACTATCAGAGAATTTCAGAAGGATTTTCAACAAGCATAACAAGTACATTTCAAACCCAGTAGGACTCTCAGACAGAGGCTGGTCCACCCTAAGGACAAAACGCCTACACACAAACAGAGTGGTGTAGTGTATGCAGTCCAGTGCAGCGAGGACTGTCCAGACCTATACATTGGAGAAACTAAACAGCCAATCCACAGAAGAATGTCTCAACACAGGAGAGCCTCCTCCTCTGGACAAAACTCAGCTGTTCACCTCCACCTCACGGACAAGGGGCACTCTTTTGAGGACCAAAATGTACATATTTTGGACCAAGAGCACAGATGGTTTGAGAGGGGGGTGAAGGAAGCGATTTATGTAAAAAGAGAGAAACCATCGTTAAACAGAGGAGGAGGTCTAAGATTTCAACTTTCTAAAACTTATAGTGCAACCCTGGATTTGGTGCCCAGGCGTCTCACACCTGATGAGAACAGAGGAGCCTCGTTTGTGAATTAGACCAACAAAGACTTTGACAGGTCCCTGTTATCAATGTGTGAAGTGTGACTTGTCATTTCACATACAGTAGGATGTGTGTGTGTGTTCTGTAAGCTCTGTTTTCACACACTGAACTTTGAATGGGTCACAGGTACGTGTTATCCCAAATATGTGGGGGTGTTAGTTTCCAATTTACATATGTTGGTGCGTGTCAATGGTTTGTCCTGTTATAACTGCTCCCCCTCACTGTCTCCTAACTCAATTGATAAAGCTTTTCGGATGAGAAGCGAAACGTCTTGTTTGTTACAAATAAAGTCCAGTTGTTCTGTATTGAACGCCTTTTTTGATTTGATTTGTTGTGAAACCAGATGTTTAATAAAAGTTAGGACTCTATTGTTTGCTAACAAAATATATTTTATGTCTTTAAATAACTTGTCAGCTTCTTCTCTTGTGAGCACAGTATCATGTTTCAAACTTCATTTCAAAAAGCTGTGCACTACAACACGTGCTCATTGTAGCCATTAATCCTGACGTCCTTAGTTTGATGGTTTTTTTAAATCAGCGCAACTTGTTTTATTCATTTTGTGTTGTAGGTCAAAGTGTTTTATACATGGAATATATATACATTTATTATTTATTCATTCATTCATTATTTATTCATTTTCTTTTATTTAATGTTAATAAGGACAATGTTATGCAGAGGTGTAGAAAGTACTTATCACAATTGTATAGACAAATTATACTATTTACAGTCACCACAGAGAGTATATTTACTTCTGTCGGGGGGTTCTTGAGAAGCACTGGGACTAATGGTTAGTGAAACTAGGGCCTGCTTTAGCTCCTTTCCTTAAAATCAAAAACCAGTGTGACAGAATGCTACACTTGACAATAGTAACCTTTACTCTTTGGTTAATGCTGCGTTCTTTCAGAGCAAGTGTCATTTTTGAGAAAGTTGTTTTAAAAGCCAGATAAATGATATCAAACTGGCCCTTGTTTATAAATGATATTAAACTGGCCCTAATTTACAAGTGATATCAAACTGGCCCTTGTTTATAAATGATATTAAACTGGCCCTAATTTATAAGTGATATCAAACTGGCCCTTGCTTATAAATGATATAAAACTGGCCCTTGTTTATAAATGATATAAAACTGGCCCTCATTTATAAGTGATATCAAACTGGCCCTCGTTTATAAATGATATAAAACTGGCCCTTGTTTATAAATGATATAAAACTGGCCCTCATTTATAAATGATATAAAACTGGCCCTCGTTTATAAATGATATAAAACTGGCCCTTGTTTATAAATGATATAAAACTGGCCCTCGTTTATAAGTGATATAAAACTGGCCCTCGTTTATAAGTGATATCAAACTGGCCCTCATTTATAAATGATATAAAACTGGCCCTCGTTTATAAGTGATATCAAACTGGCCCTCGTTTATAAATGATATAAAACTGGCCCTCGTTTATAAATGATATAAAACTGGCCCTCGTTTATAAATGATATAAAACTGGCCCTCGTTTATAAGTGATATCAAACTGGCCCTCGTTTATAAATGATATAAAACTGGCCCTCGTTTATAAATGATATAAAACTGGCCCTCGTTTATAAGTGATATAAAACTAGCCCTCGTTTATAAGTGATATAAAACTGGTCCTCGTTTATAAGTGATATCAAACTGGCCCTCGTTTATAAATGATATAAAACTGGTCCTCGTTTATAAGTGATATCAAACTGGCCCTCGTTTATAAATGATATAAAACTGGCCCTTGTTTATAAATGATATAAAACTGGCCCTCGTTTATAAATGATATAAAACTGGCCCTCGTTTATAAATGATATAAAACTGGCCCTTGTTTATAAATGATATAAAACTGGCCCTCGTTTATAAGTGATATAAAACTGGCCCTCGTTTATAAGTGATATCAAACTGGCCCTCATTTATAAATGATAAAAAACTGGCCCTCGTTTATAAGTGATATCAAACTGGCCCTCGTTTATAAATGATATACAAGCCCAAAACCAGAAAAGTTGGCACGTTGTGGAAATCGCAAATAAAAACAGAATACAATGACTTGCAAATCTTTTTCAACCTATATTCAATTGAACACACTGCAAAGACCACATACTTAACGTTCGAACTGGTAAACTTTGTTATTTTTTGCAATTATTAGCTCATTTGGAATTTGATGCCTGCAACATGTTTCAAAAAAGCTGGCACAAGTGACAAAGAAGACAGAGAAATTTGAGGAATGCTCATCAAACACTTATTTGGAATATCCCACAGGTGAACATGCAAATTGGGAACAGGTGGGTGCCATGATTGGGTATAAAAGCAGCTTCCTTGACATGCTCAGTCATCCACATAGAAGGATGGGGCGAGGGTCACCACTCTGTGAACAAATGCGTGGGCAAATTGTCGAACAGTTCAAGAACAACTTTTCTCAACGAGCTATTGCAAGGAATTTAGGAATTTCACCATCTACGGTCCGTAATATCATCAAAAGGTTCAGAGAATCTGGAGAAATCACTACACGTAAGGGGCAAGGCCGAAAACCAACATTGAATGCCCGTGACCTTCGATCCCTCAGGCGGTACTGCATCAAAAACCGACATCAGTGTGTAAAAGATATCACCACATGGGCTCAGGAATACTTCAGAAAACCACTGTCAGTAACTACAGTTCGTCGCTACATCTGTAAGTGCAAGTTAAAGCTCTACTATGCAAAGCAAAAGCCATTCATCAACAAGATCCAGAAACGCCGCCGGCTTTGCTGGGCCCGAGCTCATCTGAGATGGACTGATGCAAAGTGGAAAAGTGTTCTGTGGTCTGATGAGTCCACATTTCAAATTGTCTTTGGAAACTGTGGACGTCGTGTCTTACGGACCAAAGAGGAAAAGAACCATCAGGACTGTTATAGGCGCAAAGTTCAAAAGCCAGCATCTGTGATGGTATGGGGGTGCATTAGTGCCCAAGGCATGGGTAACTTACACATCTGTGAAGGCACCATTAATGCTGAAAGGTACATACAGGTTTTGGAGCAACATATGCTGCCATCCAAGCGACGTCTTTTTCATGGACGCCCCAGCTTATTTCAGCAAGACAATGCCAAGCCACATTCTGCACGTGTTACAACAGCGTGGCTTCGTAGCAAAAGAGTGCGGGTCCTCCCCTGGCCTGCCTGCAGTCCAGACCTGTCCCCCATTGAAAATGTGTGGCGCATTATGAAACGTAAAATACGACAACGGAGACCCCGGACTGTTGAACAACTTAAGCTGTACATCAAGCAAGAATGGGGAAGAATTCCACCTGAAAAGCTTCAAAAATTGGTCTCCTCAGTTCCCAAACGTTTACTGAGTGTTGTTAAAAGGAAAGGCGATGTAACACAGTGGTAAATATGTCCCTGTGCCAACTTTTTTGCAATGTGTTGCTGCCATTGAATTCTAAGTTAATGGTTATTTGCAAAACAAAATAAAGTTTCTCCGTTCGAACATTAAATATATTGTCTTTGCATTCTATTCAGTTGAATATGGGTTGAAAAAGATTTGCAAGTCATTGTATTCTGTTTTTATTTGCGATTTGCACAACGTGCCAACTTTTCTGGTTTTGGGCTTGTA
>JBBPBX010041623.1:13335-28779 GCA_038048925.1 Garcialebias charrua | reverse complement strand
TCTGCTTCGTGATAATTGTGGACTTCATGGGTGCGGAACGACGCACTTGGTCCAGAATTCTGTCTGCCTTGATCGTCCCCACCGTAGAACGTGGAAAGCCTAGCTTCAATGCTACCTCGGTCGCTGACATGCCCCCATCACACATTTTAACTATCTTTAGCTTCGTCTCAAGGGTTATGGTCTGCCTGGGTTTCTTACCCGCACCCTTATCAGCGGACTTCGAAGGCCTCTTGGGTCCCATTTTATTTCTCTCTCACAAAAAAAAATGTCTAAAAAAAACTCGCTAAACCTATGCTACCTGTGGCTAATAAAATACCGCTCGCTAAAACCTATGCTACCTGTGGCTAATAAAATACCGCTCGCTAAAACCTATGCTACCTGTGGCTAATAAAATACCTCTCGCTAAAACCTATGCTACCTGTGGCTAATAAAATACCTCTCGCTAAAACCTATGCTACCTGTGGCTAATAAAATACCTCTCGCTAAACCTAATGCTAACTGAATGCAATGCTAATGATGATCGATAAAGTGTACGTACGTTTGCTTTTCTCTCTCGCCGAAACTCAACAACTGGTCAAGATGGCGCGTCCCTTTAAATAGTACGGCAGTGTCGCCCCACCCCTACTACAGGGTCACGCCCACTGTCATGCGCGAACACTCAAGGTGTGTACCCCTCCCCCACCTTGCCGCTTGCCGTAGTGTCGCACTTTTTTTGCCGTATCTCGATTACATACTTCCAATGTATTTCTGTCGTAAGTCCGTTTTATCGGTAGTATGTCGACGGCATTCTTTCAAAGAGGCTTGTCGTAAGTCTGCGTTGCCGTAGGTCGCAGGTGTCGTAACTCGAGGGTTTCCTGTATACATACATATATACATATATATACATATATATACACATATATATACATATATATATATACATGTATATATATACATATATATACATATATATATACATATATATATACATATATATACATATATATATACAGATATATATACATATATATATATATATATATATATATATATATATATATTATATATATATATTTAAAAAATTATCAAAAACTAGCAAAACATTATAAGGTAGATGTATAAATCAAAGACAGGAACATATCTGCATTGGTTTTTGCCAGGATTCCAACAGATTCAACTATTTTCCAGATTCCAACAGTTTACTGAAAGTAGCTGTCTGAAATGTGTATTTTTCACTTAAACAAGAAGTCAAATGATGAAAAAATGACAGAGAATTGCTGTTCATGATTAACTTTATGTCTGTCTGAAATAAACACTGTTTTCCCATTGCAGAGTTGTCTTGGACCCTACCATGCTGGCAGGAAACCCACCCATCCTGAAGACATGAACTCAGTGGGAGGTGATGCTTCAAATGGACGACAACACTTTTGCACGCCACTTCAGGCTCACCAAGCCACCGTTTATGTCACTACTGACGCAGCTGCAGGATAAAATCATTAATAAGGAACACAATCAAGGTATACCACCAGTACCTATTTCTAAAAAGCTGCTTATGTTCCTGTGGTACATGGCCAATCAGAATAGCTTTAGAGAAATCTCTGACAAGTTTGATGTTTCACAGTCATCAGCACACAGGATTATTCTGGAAATGCTTGACACGTTCTGCACAATGGGACAAACATTCATCACCTGGCCCAGTGCTTGTGAAAAAGCTTCATCTGCTGCAGCAAAATAATAGCTAGTATGTTGTTTTGTTTTGCATCTTCCCACATTATTAGCACACTTGTTCATGACAAAACTGGCTGTACAAATGTACTTGAAAGATGACTAAAATGAAGCTTAATAAACATATTTCTTTAAATCCAGCATTTTGTCTTTGAGTCGTGACAAAATTTTAAACGGATGGGTTGCAACAATCAAATATTATTACTGCCTTACTCAAAGCTCATAGTGCTTTAAGTATCTGTCAGAACTGCACAGGTCATAATAACACATTACCAAAAATAAACGAGTAATGTGAACATAGCAAAATTTTAGGGAAACATACCTTTTGTGTAATGTAGGGTAAAAAAAGTTACTCTGCTCTGCAGCTAGTAATGCAAAATAGTTTCAATACTGTACTATTAAACAAGTTTATACAAAATAGTTTCTATTTTAACCTTTGCAAGCAAATAGCTCATATTGAAAAGAAATCTCAGTTGTCTGAAAGTTTCAGTTTTAATTACAAAATGTGTTGAGTTTCAGTTTTAATTACAAAATGTGCAACACAACAGCATTTCAATATTCATACAATCAAAGGCACTGAAAACCCACAGTTTTTACTGGGCCAAACCTGAACAAAATAAATAATGTGAAAAAAATAGAAAACTTCACAGTAATTTCCCCATCAAAGGCACTGAAAACCAACTGTTTTTACTGGGCCAAACCTGTGCAAAATCAACTATGTGAAAAAACAAACAAAAAAAACTTTCACAGTAACTTCACCATAAAAATAATAATAAAAAAAAAAACAGAAGTTGTGCAAAACAATAAGAAAGTTTACAGTACAGCTACATTTTCTGTAGCATCTGAGTCATCAGTGACTTGAAATCATCCTGGGCTGATTTCATTTGCTCCATCATGTCTTGATGTCGCCGTTGACTGTTTTCCTCTGACTGGCGGAAGAACTCCAAAACCTCACTAGACCTTCTTTGCTTGCGAGTGGTGGATGTTCCTTGTGGCAACAGAGTTTTTGGCTGTAAGTTTTCTGCGTCCGAGTCTGGCGTTTCAAATGGAGTGTTGGTGCTCCTACCCAATGCTTCTGGCCGCCGCACAGTAACACCTTTAGCTGTGCCAACGACTGGGTAGGAAATGTCATGCTGGGCTCCCATGAGTTCGTCCATTTCGTGGTAGAATTGTAACTTTATTGCCCCTCTGCCGGTTGTCTTCACAGTTCACAGAGTCATCACAGTTCTCTGAAATTTTTATTATTTTTTTTTAATTATTTTTTTTTACATTTTTGTGGCACTAGTGGCCTTTATTGGAGAGAGGGAGAGGGTGAAACGGAGGAGAGGGGGGAGACACCACAGAAATAGCTCGCCGGGTCTGGGACGTGAACCCGCGAGCCTGTGGAGAGGCGAAAGCCCCAAGCATATGTGCCCCGCGCTTATCTCACTACGCCACAGCGGGGCACCTGAAAAAAACATTTTAAAGGATACACTGTATTGTTAAATTCATTATACACAGGCACGGGCAGCACGTTGGCACAACTGGTAGAGCTGCTGCCTCTCAGCGAGAAGGTTGCCGGTTCAAATCCCGGTCCGGGGCCTTTCTGGGTGGAGTTTGCATGTTCTCCCCGTGCATGCGTGGGTTTCCTCCGGGTACTCCGGTTTCCTCCCACAGACCAAAAAACATGCTTGTTAGGCTGATTGGTGACTCTAAATTGACCCTAGGTGTGAGTGTGAGAGTGGATGGTTGTTTGGTGTGAGTGAGACAGGTCCCTCTTGTAAATGAGTCCCCGTGACTCAACGAGGCTAGCCTGTATAAATAAAGGTTGAATGAATGAATGAAAATACAGTAATTGGTTTGGTTTGCATTAAAACATATTATTTCTCCTAAATCTTACCAGCTGTGCTGTCCTGTGCAGGTTGGATAAGCTCAACTTTCATAGTGAGGTCTGCATCAATGTACAAACAGGACAAATCCCCTGCACTACGATACAGGCTGCCAGAAAATGTTGTTGTTCTCTGCTCATCAACAAACATGTTGTTGTACTGGTCGAGGTAGACTAAAAACAAACACACACACACAGTTACTACACAAATATACCGGTACATGTCCTAACACAGAAATAACATACAGGGTTATAGAATGTTTCTAAACACGGATCTTTGGAAACCAAATATATTTTTTTTACCACAGTTTAGTGCTAATTTATAGTCAGTTCAACAAACAATGTGTGTTTAGTTCTGGGTTGCCTAACAAAAATAAGCCACAGCGCCAAAGAAAACAAGGGTAAAAAAATATATTTTAAAATAAAATTCATAACTAATAGTTACTTTTTTAATGTGCTAAATAATAAAATGTGGCGAATGAAAGTCGCTGCCGCTGGCCTACAGAACTGTTGTGATCCAAACAACGACAAAAACAGCCGTACACCGCATGCCATGCAGCTAAACACAGGTTTTTAATGTGATCTGTGTTCACAAGCATACGCTTAAGCTGTGTGTGTGATTAAAAAACACACAACAACATTTTACAACTGTTATTTTAGTAAAAGTTAAGGAGTTTACTTACTAAGGACGCGAGTAGCCGCCATTTTGAATTTGAGTCTGCGGGAAACTGGGGGCAGAAAGGTGTAGGTGTAGAATTAATGGGTCATTAGCATGTGAATCGACATTATCTAGCTCACTGAAAGGGACCGGGGGATTTAGAAGCCAAGTTCACTTGCGTAAAAAAGTGCAGCCTTAGTCAAGTATTTAATATCTATCGCTGTGACCGTCAAAAAAAAAGGTGGGGGTGGAGTCACTATTTACATCAGAGATTCTTTGGTTTCCAGTATTGTGTCTGCAAAAACAATCCCAAACCAGTTTGAGGCCTTAGCTGTAAACATCACTTTGAATGGAGGCCAGATCTTATCTGTAGTGGGTTGTTATCGTCCCCCCTCAGCAACACCTGAGGCTCTGTCCTCCCTGACAGAATTCCTAGGAAATTTAAAATTCAAAGAGATTTTTTGGCAGGAGATTTCAACATTGACTGGGATAAGTCAACCCCCCTCTGTGATAAATTCAAGGAATGTTGCCCATCACTCAATCTAACCCAACTTATTGACTCTTCCACTAGACCAAACAAAAACTGTCCTGAAAATTCTTCCATCTTAGACCTGTTTCTAACAAATACGCCTCACAAATTCCCTGGTACAGGTGTATTTGCTGACATTTTAAGTGATCATTGTGTAATAGCGGCTGTCAGAGATATTAAACTTGCACCTTCTAAGCCCAGAATAATTCAAAAAAGGGATTTGAAATGTTTTTGTGAACAGTCATTCCTCTGAGATCTATCCCACTTTGACTGGCAACATATTCTATTAACCAACGACGTGAACACCGCTTGGAACTATTTTCATAATAGTTTCATTTATTTTGTGAACAAACACGCTCCTTTCCGCCAGTTCAGGATAAAGGGACGTGACAGCCCCTGGTTTACTCCTGAACTAGCTGACCTCCTGCACAAGAGAGACCATCTTTGGGCCGCAGCGAGAAAATCAGGCTCAGACACTGATTGGTTGAATTTTCGGCAGCTGAGGAATAAATGCACAACTGCCATCAAAGCTGCAAAACGTAACTATTTCTTATCTCAGNGACACAGTTGTTTACTGTCGAGCTAAAACAGTTGCTAAGGCTTTCCAGCTTTTGCAATCTGCTTTTGACATCATCCAGTCAGATTTGTTCTATCTCAAACTTGTCCTAAATGCTGATAAAACCAAAGGGATGTTTTTGTCAAATAGGAAGTTGGTCCCAGCAGTTCTTCTGATTTTATCCTCAAATGGTGTCCCTATTGAGTTTGTTGATTTCTGTAAATATTTGGGTATCCTGGTCGATTTGCATCTCTCTTTTAAGCTCCACATGGAAAACCTAGTGAAGAAACTGAAAGTTAAACTGGGTTTCTTTTTCAGAAACAGATCATGTCTAACACTGAATGCTAGGAAACGCCTTGTATCTGTGACTTTCCTTCCCTCCATTGATTACGGTGACATTATCTACATGAATGCTCCTACAAGCACCCTGCAGATGTTGGATGCTGTCTATCATGGTGCACTAAGATTCATAACTGGCTGTGATTATCGTACCCACCACTGCACCCTGTATTCACTGGTTAACTGGACATCATTAACCTCACACAGACTCTTCCACTGGTACATTTTCATCTTTAAATCACTTCTTGGTCTGCTGCCTTCATACATCTCCTCCTACTTGCACTGGCTTACTTTTACGAGGGTTTTCAAAACATAATCAACACACATGCTCCATACCGTAAATAGAGAATAAAGGGACGTAAAAATCCTTGGTTTTCCCCTGAGATAGGAAATCTGCTCAAAGAAAGAGATGCTGCCTGGGCTAAGGCCAGAAAATCAAAAACTGAACATGACTGGCTCTAATCATTTGGTTCTAACCATTACTTAGCCAATATACATGTCATTGTTGATTTTTTTAACTGTATCTACTCAACCGATGTCTGTCTGCTTGTTATATATATAATGCCTATAGAAGTCTGTCTTATCCTGATGGTTTTGAACTGTCAACATCTATTTATTGTAATTGTAGTTTTCTTTATTTTCTTTTTTGATAAATGCAAATGCTTATTGTCAATTACCATGTGACGTGTGCTGCTGACCACTTGACCAGGTCACCCTTGTGAAAGAGATCTCAATCTCAATAGGCTCTACCTGGTAAAATAAAGGTGGGTGATTGATTGATTGATTGATTGATTGATTGATTGATTGATTGACATGTCTCTGCGTGAGTGCAGCTACAGCGTGCGCTCTCAGGGCATGATTACCTGCAGTGTTCCGTCAGTGAGAACTGAACTTGGCAAAAGGGCTTTCTCCTACTCCGCTCCTGCTTCCTGGAATATCTTACAAAAAGATCTGAAGATCTCGACCTTGACCTCTAAATGGCTTTAAGAATCTGTTGGAATCCTGGCAAAAGCCAATGCAGACATGTTCCTGTTTTTGATTTTCTACATCTGCCTTATAATCTGTCTGTTTTGCTACTTTGATATATTTGTTTTAACTTGTTTAAAGGGGACCACACATGCAAAATTCACTTTTTAATGTTTTTTTTACTCAACTTTGGGTATGTACTTCATAAAAAAACAGTCCTAAGGCCAAAGAAATGCACCCAGTGGTTTATTTACTCTAAGTAGATTTATTTGTCTGTGATAAAAACGGTTCGTTTCTCACTTCCTGCGGTTTGTGACGTCACAAACCGCAGCCAATCTGCCACAACCCACCCCAACATGAGTCCAGCCCCTCACCTAGCAACCCCTGGTTAGGCTCAACCCACTTCTGTATTAAACACATGACTGTTGTTTTTCATGATTTCATCTCATCTTTTGTTTATATGTTCTTAATTTCATGTGTACAGCACTTTTTGTTGCAGCTGTGTTTTTTTTAATGGCTTTATAAATTTCTTCTTCCGGCACTCGGCAAGGCAGGTCGCATATCTTTCTGCTCTTCCCTCCTTAAGTTTTTCCTACTCCCTGCTTGCTTTTCGTCTCGTCTGCGACCCTTCAGCGCTCACTCGAACCAATATGGAATTAATAAATTGGGCTGTTTCTTCAATGGATAAGATTTTTTCCACGAAGCGGACCGTGCCAGGAGAAGCTGTCTGTCCCTCCGACACACACGCGGCTGGATACGTGATGGACTCGTGGGGTCAGTGGCAGCCCATGTGTCTGACCGTCTTAAGTGTCGAAGACGTGGAGGATTTGTGGATTATTGGATTATTGGTAGCAACTGCTCTGTTTTTTGGCGTAAGCGGAGTTGTTTGTTACTGGAAGCTGAGGGAGGCTTCGGCAGCTATCAGCGCGCTGTCGGCACTACCTGATCAGCAAAATTCTCTGAACCGGGCCGTGAGCTCCTCATCCCAGCTGTTGTATGAGCTCAATCGCTCGCTTGGAGCAGTGGTGGACCACCGCGCACCTGCTGTCCGTTTTGGGACTTGTTTACAGCCACCCCGGATCAATCAAGGGACAGATGGGAGTTCATGAAGCGGAGCGGAGCAGAACCACATATTTGGATTTCTTTCGGCCATGAAACAGCACCACAGACTTGAAGGCGGCAGTGGAAAAGAACACTGTGGTCTATTGGATAACAAACAAGAACATTATCTGGCTTCTGCACATGTCCTTGAAAAGTAGGCTGTGGGAAGCCATTCTCCTGGAGTGTGGAGCTGAAGAGTCCCCCCCCCTCCCCCTCCCCAGAGATTTCTGTGAAGCCTCAGATAACACCCAGCTGCACATCTGCTGAACTCTGTGTTTGTCTGAAATTACTCACAGACTCTATCTCCTTGCCTGCCGTCTCTCCATTTGTTATTGTAACTAAATGTGCTTTCTGATATGGTTTTTACTGGATCACGCGGTGTCTTGAAGACAAAATGTGATTCATCTTTTTTTAATATCAATGCTGTGAAACCCCGTGTCTCTGCCTGTTTTCCTGCTTTTGACCTTCATCTGGGGACAGATTGGGACTGGCCGCGCTATGAGCATATCATGTGTTGATAAACATATCATGTGTTGATAAACATGTCATGTGCTTTGTTGAGCTGCAGCTTTTTGCACTCATTCTCTCTCCTGGATGCTGCAACTACATATTTACGTTGTATTGGTGAAAATTGATGCAATGTTAATAAACCTTCTTGATAAATAAAGTATAATTGTTATTTTTATGTTTTAGTTCAATTTTTTGTGTATTTGCGATCGCTCCCAACGCGCAGCCGGCAAAAATTAAACGAGCGGACCCCTGGCGTAGGGACCGGCGGCAACGGGACACTGCTTCTGGCGCGATGGAGCGGAGCTTCAACTGTACAGCCTCGCAGCAGCCTCGCAGCAGCGAGGACCTTAATAATAATAATAATTAATTCAATTTATAACGCACTTTTCATTACTGAAAATCTCAAAGTGCTACACATATATTGAATGCTACACACATTCATAAACCGGTGGCGGCAGACTACCATGCAAGGTGCTTTCCAGTCCTACCGGGAGCAACTCAGGGTTAAGTGTCTTGCCCAAGGACACAACGACACATGGTGCGGGTCCCGGGAGTCGAACCGCCAACTTTCCGATCGGGAGACGACTGCCATTACCACAACACCAAGGCCACCACCTTCTCCTTACGGATTAATTTACGGGAGACACTTGGTGAACTTTGTGTGTGTCTTGACTGGAACAGCGATAACTCCCAAAATCGCCGCGTGCAACGAGCGGAGCTGGCGAACACCGGAAGAGGAACAAGCTAACATTAGCATCGGATTCGGGTGGTCTAATGCTAAAAGGAGCAGCAAATTGCGGCGCGCTCAGACGGGTTTCGGTAAGTTATCTTAAGCTAGCACTAACAGTAAGTCAAATGAGTAATAAAAAAAGAGCTAATTTTAAAACAACAACACATTACAGATACTGGCTGTTACAGAGGGCGTAAACAGATCTTTGAAGGGCGTGGACTTCAGAACTTGTATCAGAAACCGGTCGTTCAAAACGAAAGTTAAAAATGGCAGAATTAAAAAGGGTATAATTAATTATCTAAGAATTATTTTGTGTATTAAAATGAATTAATATTGTCAAGATAGCACACAGACATAACATAAAATTTTAAAAACCTATATGTGGTCCCCTTTAAAAAATCTGTATGCCTCTCTTATGTTTGTCTATTGTTGATTGTTCAAAGAAAATCTACTGTTGCTGTTGTCATCATTCTTTATTTGTAGCCAGGTATCTCTTGTAAATGAGTCCTCGAGGCTCAATGGGATTAACCTGCCTAAATAAAGGTTGAATGAATATTAGTAGAAGGATGTTAGAAATGGAGCTGCCAGTAAGAAGAGAAAGAGGAGATACTGTATATGGATACAGTTAGAGAGGACATGGAGGTAGTTGGAGTGAGGACAGAGGATGCAGAGGACAGAGTGAGGTGGAGGAGGATGACTTACTGTGGAAACCCCTGAAGAGGTAACAGACAAAAGAAGAAAATAAAATTTGCAAATTGTTGCATTTTATTTATTTAATTATTTAATGTTTTACACCACATTCCCATGTCACTATTTTTAGCTGAATTACGGGCATTAAGACTTGTGCGTCATGTTTTAGGTGTGAAAACATTATTTATCGGATCAACTAGACCTGTTCATGGAGAGTCAAAGCTTTGTGGACTGCGATGACACTGACCTTTGATTCCAGGGTTAGGGTGACCTTCCAGGCAGAGCTTGGTCCCAAAACAAAACCTCATGTGCTTCCATTCCTCCATTCCTTCCCTCTTTCAAACCGCAGATTTCACAGTCAACCATAATGAAATGAACAGATGACATTATACTGCTGTGTGAACGTGTGAATAAACTCAGAGGGAGTGCAGCTTGCTCCTCTCTTTTCTTCGCTTTTGAATAAGTGATTTGGGGAATTTATGCCCTTGAACGCATCAAGTGTTTGGAGCATTTTACACAAAATGACCGAGTGTGTGTTCAGCTCATGTGAATGCTGACCTGCTGCCAGCTTTGCTGTTCTAAGAAACAGGGTGAGTGCAGAAGATGTTGACATTTTTGCTGTGGAGGGAAGCGGCTGCTCCATCTGCATCTGAAAGGTCACTGCAGTGGGTTTCAGAGCGCAGTGTGTATAGTGTGCATCTGACTGTGTGTGTGTGTGGGTGTGGGGGGTAACTGCCAAAAGCAGTGTTTTTTTTATGTGTGCGCTTTTTCTCATCAGAGGAGCAGAGACCCTGGGAGTGCTGGACACAGCAGACTAGTGGAACTCCACCCCCCACCTCAACACATGACATTCACATATTTTTGCTTTGAAGATGTTTATAGAAACTTTGTGGAGAATAGATTAGCAGCACTTTCTGTAAACCGGCCTACACAGACAGCCCTGATCAAGAACATCCAGGAGTGAGGCTTGTCTTTCCAAACATATCCCAGAAATGTTTTGTGAAAAAGCTTCAAGTTTAATGTTGACTGGACTGATGATCCTGAACACGACAAGACAAAAGAAAATGACTGCAGTCTTCAAACTAATCTCAAGTTTTATAGTAATTCATAAAAATAGTGTTTTATTGTGTGAATGCTCACTAAGCATTCACACTATTGTGATCCTGTTTATATTTATTAGTCTTCCGAATACTTTATCTATTCCGTACGTTTTTCGGCATCTTTCTCTTTCCACAATTTTTCATATATCATAAACGTTCAGCACATTCAGGACAATCCAGCTAGGACTTTTAGTGTTGGTGTAACTTTAGCTTTTTTAATCTTTAGCCTTTTCTGCCATTTTTCCTCATAAAAAATGAATTGATCTCATTTTACCTCCTTCAAATCTTTAGATCTGTTTACAACCTTTTACTGTTCCTTTCACATTTTGTTCTGCTTCAGCTTCTTTCAGCTTCCTTGTGTAATAAAAAAAAATCAACTACTTTCAGCTAATATCAGCTGTTTTCTTAAACCGTTTTGTGCTCCTTTCATTTCATTTTTTTCATTTCATTTATTCATTCATTCATTTTAAAATACAAAAAAATGTTTACAATAAAACACAATACTGTAATACACAAATCAAAATGAAAAGAAGCAGAAGAATAAATCTTATGATGTCTGCTCCTTTTTTTCCTCAAAATATTTAAAACAAAATATAATATAAAACAAAGTAATACTAAAAAGAAAAATACATCAGCTCAAACAGCAGTTTCTTTAAATTAAATTATACTTGATCATATATCTTCAAAAAACTAGTTTTAACCTTTCTCTTAAATATATCCTTTCAGATTCTTTCTGTGCCAACTATGACATTTTTGTGCTTCTTTAACTTATTTCTGCTAATTTCAACTTGTTACGCTCCTTTCAGCTTATTTCTAAAAGTTTAAGTTATCACCGCTACTATTTAGCTGTTGTATGGTAATTTAAGCTTTATCAGCTAATTCCACATTTTTTGCACTCATTTAAACTTTTTTCAGCCTCATTAGCAAAACATGTGCTCTCTCCACTTCCTTCTGGTAATTTAAGCTTCTTTCTGCTTTTATAGGCTACCGGTACTTTTCAGCTTTTTTTTTTTGTGCTAATTTCAGCTTTTTTCAGATAATTTCCACTTTTTTTGTGCTCATTTCTGTTCCAGTCTAATTGGACACATTTGTGCTCTATCCCCTTTCTTCTGTTAACTTAAGCTTCTTTTTGGCATTTTAGCTACTTTTCAGCTGTTTCTTTTGCTAATCTCATCTTTTTCAGCTAATTTACTAATTTTGTACCACCATTTCTGCTTATTGAAACCAAATTCAGCACATTTGTGTTATTTCTGGTTTCTTCTGCTAACTTAGGTTTGTTCTTCCATTCCAGCTTCTTTTCAGCATGTTTTAGCTCATTTCAACTGTTTTTCAGCAAGTTCTTCTGCAATAAGCATTCACACTGCACTTTCACAGGAAATGCATTTCTCTAGTTTACTTTATCAATCAATCATTCAATCAACTTTATTTATATAGAACATTTTAAAAACCACAGGGGTAACCCTTCTTTCATAGCGTGATAGTTATAATATCAAGTTTATATGTATATTAACCCAACCTTGACTAACAGCTAAAAGAGAAGCCGCAGCAGGCTGGGATTGTGTGGAGAAAACAGACACTTATTCCATTAGTGGCTGACAAACACAGTTGTGAGGGCAACTGGCGGTGAGATGTATTGAATAACAGGAAGGGTTCGGGTTGACGAGGACAACCCTGCTGTTAGGATGTGTTGGGAATACTCAATTCAAAAGTCATCTCTGTTTGCTATGGGAGGCTGCCGAGAACATCTCACAGTTGATCTTCTGTTGTGGATGCAGCTGTGATAAGCTGTATCCAAAACATGTTTCCTCCCTCTCACTGAGGCATCTGTCCTAGTTAACAGTCAAATGAGCACTTTACTGCCCTGCAGCCAGAGCCAAAGACTGTCACATTTAAACCTAAAGACGTAGATTCCATCCTGGTGATGTGGAAGAGACAAAAGTTGTACAATCTGAAATATTATAAATAAATAAAAGGGGCTCATTGTAGAGATGTTTTATTGATCTGTAATGTCTCTTGAAAGGAAGAAGATTTGATTAATTAAAAAAGGCACAAGTTTCATCTCACTTTACACTGTGGTTTGAGAGCTTAGATTGCAATAAGCAGCCCTGTAGGCCCTCCATCAACCGAGGAGCCGCAACAAACTGTCTCAAAAACACCTTCTCATAGTGGGTCAACCCGTTTGATGGTGCTCAGATGGATTTTTCTACCTGGATTATTGAGCATGAATCAAGATGTTATGAACCACTTTGGCAATGATTGCCTCAAACGAATCGGTGGGGGAGAGGGCGGACTCCAGAAACCATCTGAGCACCATCAAACTGGTTGACCCCACTATGTGAAGGTGGTTGACTGAGTTTGTTGCGGTTCCTCAGACTGATGAAGTCTTTTGGATGAAAGATACAATGGTTCAACAAAAAGAAACCGTCCAGAGGACCTGACTGAACTTTGTTAGAAGGAAGTATGGCTCTGGTGATGATGAGGTTCGGAACAGATGTTCTTTCCTTACACGGCTCTGTTCTGTGATGTTCGAGAAGAGGGTGTAGGATTCCAGGCACGTATGGTCAGCAGAGGAAAAGAAGTTGAGATGATAGAGGAGGTTACCATAGAGGACTTCAGGCAGGCAGGTGGGCGGCAGAGGAGCAGTAGGACAGTCAGAAACCGTGTTTCCATCTATTTTCATTTCGAATTTTGAGCTTATTTTTGAAATCTCGCAAATATGTAAATACAAATTAATGCGGATCAGAAGTGTTTCCATCTACTGGCTTGTAGCGCATCTACCAAGCCACGCACAGCGTCATTACGTCAGACGTCAGCGTCATTACGTCAGACGTCAGCACTGCGCATGTCTACAGTAAACAGGAAGTAGCGGTTGAAAACAGAACCCGACCACACATCTCGTCAAAATGGAGAGAATATTTCAGGTACGTGTTGCTATCGGGCAAGTTGTATTTATTCTGTCATGCCAACTAGTTTTAGCGATGTTACATGTTGTCCGGAGCGGAAACAGCTGATCAGTCACGTGACGTGAATGTTCGCTACGGCAGAACTGAGTCGGCAAATGTGTTTCCATCTGTCGTTTTGCGCATCTGCTCATTTTCGAAGATCCCAAAAACCACCTCAAGCGAGCGTATAAACCTTTGGGCGAATTTGAGGAAGTAACTTCGCATTTTGCCGTTTCCATTAAGCTTTTCTGCTGCGATATTTCAAAATGCGCATCTAGAAACCTTGATGGAAACACGGCTAGAGACCGTGGTAAGAGATGCAGGAGTTCAGAATGAGGCTCGTCTTGGAGGCACGAAGGAGAAACCGAGGATCCAGGATTTGGTCACAAGGAGGCAGATTCAAGAAAACAGGCAAGTAAATCTTCATTAATAAAACACTAGGAGGCTGACAACAATACTGATTGGTGGTGCCTAATGCTCCAGCAGAGAAAGCAACATTTCCAAAGCCTCTTATGGAGTTCATCAGAGGAAATGGTCCGCAGCTGCTGCTTGTTGGCGCTGCCCAACACACAGGAACCTGCAGAAAGAAAAAAACACTGGAGTCTACAGAAGCAATCATTTAACATAAATCCACTTCCAATTAACCTTTGGAGTCAATCCAGTTCAAGATGGCTGTCACAGCTAATTACCAATAGCCATAACAAAAATGTATATTGCTTATTAAAGTTTGATAATCTTTAACTGAATTTGATGAGTTCAGCCTTCTTTTTGTAGGTGAACAGCAAAAATAAAACATTTGTCTCATGTCCATCAAATTTTATTTTATTTCAGTGGAATTTATTTGAAAACAGTTATCGCGAGGGTTCAGTTCTGTCACATTCTGTGACACATGTTCTGCAGTAAGTGAAATTCTGCAAAGTAGTGACGTTACATTTGTTTTAGTTTATATATATTAAGGCTTTAGAAATCCTTCCCACACTCTTGCAATGTCCTAAACTCTTAAACCTACATCATTTTAACAACACGCTTACAGTATATGTAGCTTTTAAATTTTACTCACGAGGTTCTGCAGAACAGGAGCGGCTCTCTGTTCCGGTCCGACTCTTTTCTGGTTCAACTTGGTTTCGTTTCTACAGGCCTACCCTGCAGCGACGAAGCTCACAATCAATGTTGTCAACTCTTAAACCCACAATTTTTAACAACATACTAATATAAACATATGTAGCTAAATTTTACTTACAAGCACGTCCTTGCTTAGAGGTCATTGTTGGATGGCCAGGAGCTCTCTCGGGCTTACTGCTGAGTCTGGAGATCTGATTCTGGCGAAAGTGCAATTGGGAGTGGGGGCAGACCTTCGATTGGCCGGCATGGGACTGTAGATGGTCGATATGAGTCAAAGTCAGAATGAAAAACATCCAGATGGGCTATGGAAACAGCTCCGGACCTTTCAGTGCATATCTGAGCTTAGAAATCCTCATGGGCCGGCTACCAGCTCTCAAGATTCACTGATGGGTCTGGAGGTCTGGTTCTGGCCCAGTTCAATGAGTTTGTGTGGCTTTCCTGCATCCGCTGGGCGCCGATCAGATCAAAACTTTACCTCTAGTATTTCAGCAGAAGGAAATGGGGCTTCTGGGCCGTCTGGATTTTGAAAACCTGTTTTTGTGGGTTTCATGAGCTGGAAGCCCAAATTATGTAAAAATAAACAAATAAATACTTGAAATTGTATAAATTGTGGGCCCTGAATCTATCATC
>JBBPBX010041622.1:0-28781 GCA_038048925.1 Garcialebias charrua | reverse complement strand
GTTTAAATGAATCTTAAATTCCCCAGATCAATGATATTCGTGTCCATAATGAGAATCATTTAAACAAATTGTTATCATGGGGTAATACTAATATTATATCAACATTAGCTGTAAAAGTTTGATGGCAGTTGTAGTCTGTCTTTAATATTTGTTATGTGAGATAAATAAAGCCGAAGTGTGCTCAGGAAACTCAAAGTAAAACGAGCAAATCATTCATTCAGCCTTTATTTAAGCAGGTTAATCCCACTGAGCTGCGACGACTCATTTACAAGAGAGACCTGGTTAAATCATGAAGACGGAGCAGAGCGAGCAGACGTCAGAGGAGCAGGAAGTGAACTCTGACCTCCTCTCCAGCAGGTAGCTGCAGTGAAGCCTCTCTGAGCCGTCATCACCTGTGTTTACCTTGTATCTAACACTTGGCTTCAACTCCTCTCTGTTCTGCTCCAGGTGGACCCTGACTCACTCCCTCTGAGGCCTAATGAAGCCCTGAGCAGACTCACGCCAGGACAAGGTCAGAGAACAGAGACAGAGAGGAGCAGCCGAGGTGGCTGCAGACGAAAGTGACGCGAGACTAAGTAGAGCAGAGAGGATGATAAAGAGCTGAGGAGGAGCGATGACAGAGAGGGGTCAGAGACAGCAGATAAGACAAAAAGAAGCAGGAGATAACTCGGAGGATGTGCAGCGATGCAGGACGAGGGTCAGAAAAGGAGGCAGAGCTTCATTAATCTCTGTCTTGGAGCAGACACTCCGGCCAGAGCGCCACCTCTTAATGACCACTCTGAGGTCTGAGCACCAGTTTGACTTCCTGTCTGGTGAAAGTTGTGTACAGTACACGTGTTTTCTCTCCTCAAACATCCAGCTCTCTGCTGCAGGCTTAAAGCACCACAACACTGCCACCTACTGGTCACAAACAGATGTGCTCCTCTTTCTTTAATTGAATCAGCTTGATCAATAAATGTAAATCTAAAGGCCAAAGTCAAGATTTACTCAATCTAAAGTGACATTTTATCAGTGAGCTTCTATATTAATCTGACATTTACTTGAATTATATCTGAAGTTCAAATAAAGACAACAAATCACTCTCAGTGTGCGGAACAACTCCTTTAATGCATGTAGCTTAAATTATTTTTAATATTATTATTCCATATGACAAAATCAGAAAAAGCATTCAATACAAAAACAACTGGACTTTATTTGTAACAGAAAACGTTTTGCCCTCTATCCAGTATTAATCCAGAGGGCTTTCTCAATTCACAGAGGCTTTCTGTTACAAATAAAGTCCAGTTGTTTTTGTATTGAACACTTTTTCTGATTTTATCATGTCCTGGATGACTGAGAATCTTCACCAGCACATATGACAAAACATGCATGTAAAAGTATAAATTTAAAGCATAACAGTCCTTGAAGTGAAGCACATCACTTGCCACATCTCATGAGTTTCAGAGTAAAATCCCTGAGATTATTCTGATAAATGAACAAGTTGCATTTGTTTTGATCAGACAGTAAAAACGTGTGACGTCATGCTCAGAATGTGTGTTGGACGACTCTCTGCAGCTGCCTTTTCAAATTTAACCTCCATCTTTGTCAGAGCTCATCTTTGTGTTGGCTAATGTTTATTAGCTGGGCAGCCATCTTGAATTGGATTGACTCCTGAAGTTAATCAGGTAAAGAGAAGTTTCATTTAAATCCATCCAGTAGCTAATGTTGCTAACAGACAAAATGAACTCTAATTTGTTATTGATCAACTTTATTACCAAAAGTCTTTTCCACAACCATCTGAATGAAGTCCACCTTTACAAAACAAAAGGAGACTGGGGGTGGGGGTGCACATCCATCTCCTCAGCCTCCTTTGTAAGGTCTATTCAGGGGTACCGGAGAAAACATCAATGGTCAAACATTGGATTCTAGAGAAACAATGTCAGAGTCAGAGTCAGAGAGTCTTTATTGTCATTTGCACCGCATGTGGTACATTTGATGAAAACGAGATTATGTACACGGGGTCCCAGTTACATCCAACAACAAATGCAAGAGAAAAACAGTAATAACATCTAGAATTAACTAAGAAAAACATCAACTAGTAATACACTAAGCCTAATATAGTGGAAATAAACAGCAGCACGAACATGAGTTTGTATGAGCAGATGGTCACAGATGAACACAGATGAACACAGCAACAAGAAAACAGATCAGCATCAGCACAATGTGATATTTTGCAGTGTTTATTTTTTTATTTTATTTTTATTTATTCATGAGTCTAACAGCCTCAGGGTAGAAGCTGTTCCTCAGTCTAGTGGTTCTACATTTGATGCTCCTCAACCTCCGTCCTGAGGGGAGTGGGGCAAAGAGTGAGTGTGCTGGGTGAGTGAGGTCTTTCATGATGCAGGTGGCTCTTTTCCTGCATCTGGAGGTGTAAATGTCTGTGATGGTGGGGAGACTGACTCCAACAGACTTCTGTGCAGCCTTCACCACTCTCTGTAGAGCTTTCCTCTCTTCAACTGTGCAGCCTCCATGCCACACGTTGATGCTGGAGCACAGGACGCTCTCCACTGCACACCTGTAGAAGGAGGTGAGGACTGGGCTGCTCAGACCAGCACGTCTCAGCCGTCTGAGGAAGTAGAGTCTCTGATGACCTTTCTTGATCAGGCTGGTGGTGTTGTTGCTCCAGCTGAGGTTATCATTCATGTGTACACCCAAGTATTTGTAGCTGGAGACCACTTCCACTGCAGACCCACCTATTTTCAGTGGGGCGTGGGTGTGTTTGTTCCTTCTGAAGTCCACAATCATCTCCTTTGTCTTCTTCACATTCATGTGAAGATTATTCTCTTTGCACCAGCTCTCCAGGTGTTCCACCTCCTGTCTGTAGCTGGACTCATCATTGTTTGTGATGCATCCCACCACCGCTGTATCATCTGCAAACTTAACAATATGACAGCCTGGAAGTGTGGCTGTACAATCATATGTGAGCAGAGTGAACAGAAGGGGGCTCAGCACACATCCTTGAGGAGAGCCAGTGCTGAGGGTTATGGTGGAGGAGGAGAAGTTGTGGATCTTCACGGACTGTGGTCTGTCTGTTAAGAAGTCTAGTACCCAGTTACAAATGGAGGGGCTTAGTCCAAGTGTAGATAGTTTGTCTATCAGAGTTTGGGGGATCATGGTGTTGAAGGCAGATGTGAAGTCCACAAAGAGCAGACGCACGTATGAGTCCTTCTGATCCAGGTGGGTGAGAGCAGTGTGGACCACGGAAGAAATGGCGTCCTCTGTTGATCGGTTCTCACGGTATGCATATTGATGAGGGTCCTCGTTGATGTTGACGGTTGCCTTGATGTGGGACATGACCAGTTTCTCAAAACATTTAGCGACTATCGGGGTGAGGGCCACTGGTCTATAGTCATTCAGACCAGTCACTGTGGAGCTCTTTGGGACTGGGATGATGGTCGCGGTCTTCAGGCAGGTGGGAACTGACTCCAGTGCAAGTGAGGTGGTAAAGTGCATGTGGGTTCTGATCTGGCTGTGGAACACGGACCAGCTCTTTACCCTCACTAGTGTCCTCGAAGGAGCGTGGGAGTTTGCACAACCAGGGTATACATGTTTTGTGGTCTTGACTTTAAAATTAGACTCTACCATAGCTGCCCCTTGTCCCTGATTCTCTTCAGAGCTTCTATGGCCATAATCTCCCAGTGCAACCAGGGTGCAGAGGGTCTGGTTTGGTGGCCTCAGAATTTTGGCCCAGTAGGCGTCATTGTGCCATAATCTCCAGATCTCACTGGTACAGTTTGCAGCTGGGGTGAGGATCAGCACCTCCCAATCTGAGGCCATGGTCCTCAGTCAGAAAAAGGTGGACTGTCCTTTCCAGGTTGGGGTGAGGTTCTGTTTCCAGTGGAGGAGGTCAAGTGTCTCTGGTTTTGTTCTCGGTGGGGGAAGAATGGAGCGTGAGATCACCAGACGGATCAGTGCAGCTTCTGCAGTACTGTGGACTCAGTGCCAGTCCACTGCAGTGAAGAGGGAGCTGAGCTGTAAGGAGAACCTCTCTGTTTACTGGTCAGTCTAAGTTCCTACCCTCACCTGTGGTCAGGAACTGATGACTGGAAGAATGACTTTGTGAATCCAGGAGGTAAATGAGTTTCCTCTGCAAGGCAGCTGGATGTGGTGAGAAGTTCAGTTCTCCAGGAGAGACTCAAAGTAGAGCCGCTGCTCCTCCACATCAAGAGGAGCCAGCTGAGTCGGTTTGGGCATCTGGTAAGGATGAACCCTATAGACATCTCCCTAGGGAGGTGCTCCAGGCAGGTCCAACAGGAAAAAGAGCCTAGAGAAGACCCAGGACACGCTGGAGATACTACGTCTCTGAACTGGCCTTGAAGTCCTCCCAGAAGAGCTGCAAGAGATGGCTGGACCTCCCTGCTCAGGACAAGACTGACTCCTGAAGACTGGACTCCAGAACAAGAGGGAGGATGGATGGATGGATGCATGCATGCATGGATGGATGGATGGATGGATGGATGGATGCATGCATGCATGCATGGATGGATGGATGGATGGATGCATGCATGCATGGATGGATGGATGGATGGATGGATGAATGGATGGATGGATGGATGGACTCAGCTACTATTAGACCACATTTCAACTCATTGGGCCTCATGCAAGAACATGTTCGTATATTTATCCTAAATTTCTCTTACTTTTGTTTGTACGAAGCGTTCGTACGAACATGCCACGTCAGATTCAACAAACTCTTCTATCCTCAGGAAAAGTGTGTAAATGAGCTGCGTACGTATGATGAATTCCACCTGTTCTATCCACCTGCGCGTGCACGCGGAGAGGTTATTTACATAATTCCCACCCCTCAAAACACCATATAAGGCTACGTTTCCTGCCTCAGAGAGCAGGAAGTGTCCGTTCATACAAATGACAGCGAAAAGTAAAAAGAAGAACTTTAGTGCGGAGATTGAAGTTCTGCTCTCCGAGATCGAGAAAAGAAAATCTGTCCTTTTTAGCAGCGTCACTCATGGGATGAAAGGACCAGCTAAAGCCAAAGAATGTTTGTTTATAATAAATGTGGACCTTAAAATATACACTCGTCCTAGTGGCGTAACTGGGAATGCATATGCCGATAGCTTCTTCTAACCTTATCTAGACCTCGTGGGTTCGATTCCCACAAGGTATGACTATCTATTTTTTTCCTTCTTTCTTTAGATTATTTATTCATTCCAGATTAAAAACACTTTATGCTTTATTTCTTGTTGTATTGTAAATAGTTTTCTTGTTTTTTTTTATCTGGAATCAATGTAAAAGAAAAACAAAAACGTTGTCCCATAAGGTTCAGAACGGAGAGCCAACGCTCATCTCATTGAGCTATCAGAGCTCTATGACTGCAACAGGAGGAGGTCAAGTCTACGTTACCGAGACAAATTAAACTTAAATTAATTCATAATTTAAGTTGGTTTTAGTTTGAGATCTTCATATTAATATTGTAGTGTTAGAAAACGGCATTGATAACAAATTGATTTAAATTTAAATATTTTAATCCCTTAGTCATTATTACATTTAAAATTATAATTCTAATTCAAACAGAATAACCTATTGTCAAATATAATTATGGTGCGTGATTTCTTTAGACTCAAAATATTTTCTGAATAACGAAATAAGGTTATTAGTGAAGAAAATCCATCTGGATAACAGCCGACTGACTGCTCGTAAAATATACGACAGGTCTGGACCACTCGTAAATTTTGTTCGTATCTGAAAAAAATCTTGGTATACGAAAACATTGTTGAATGCCACAAATGATCCTAAATCACTCGTACGCACAGTTTAAGAACAAATCTGTGCATACGAACGGTTCTTGCATGAGGCCCAATATCTGTTAAGTGTCACACACACACTGTAACAACTGTTGCATGTTTTGAGGTTAGTTGGCTGTGGCAGCCATCTTGGATTAGTCCAGAATTTAAACAGCAGACATACATCTAATGATTATTTTCTGAAAGATTCATTCAAACCTGTTGATCTGATTTATGAATAATTTTCTACACATGCACAAAAGACCATCGCTCCACCTCCTCCACCAGAGGCAGGTGATGACAACACCAACTTTTTGCAGGTTTCGACTGATTTTCCTTCAGAATAATCTGGACTGTGAAATCTAATCTGAAACGGAGTCTGAGCGAGCAGACTTACTGATGTTGTACTCCTGAACTTTGTTGACGTAGCTGTAGATGGGCGAGTAACCGAAAAAGGTCAGCATCACCAGCTCTCCGCTGACCAGCTGCACCACGTGAGCCGTGTGGCCCTCCAGCGCATAGGGAAGAGGCGGGCCGGTTTCCGTGGTGACCAAGAACGTGTGGGGATGTTGAACACCCACATCTTGTCTGTGATGTTAGCGGTTTCTGCTTCCAACTTTCCTCCAAACATGTAGATCAATTTGATCTTACTGCATCAACAAAACTTGTTTTACTGATAACCCCAGCTGCTTCTCGATCCTGACACTGATGTTTTGCCATTTACACACAAAAAATTGAACAATTGAATTTACTCTTTAAAAAGAAGCTAACATTTCTTGTTAAGGTTTCTACAAAGAAAAAAATATATACAAAAAATTATACAAAACGAAATACTGTTGATAAACCATGGATGACAAATGGATTGAAAAACGCTTGTAAAAAAAAAAGAATAATTTGTACTCGAGCTTCTTGAAATTGAAAACAAAAGAAGCAGAAGAAAGATACAAAAAGTATAAAAACAAACTGGTTTGGATCATAAGAAAACATAAGAAAGACTATTATAGTAATTTATTAGACAAAAGTAATGGTAATATGAGATCAACATGGCAAATAATGAATAGCGTTCTAAAAAATCATGAATCCAAATCAAGTATTCCACAATATTTTGTTAAGGATGGTAATGATATCCATGACCAAAATGTGATTGTAAATGAGTTTAATAATTATTTTGTAAATGTTGGCCCAAGCCTTGCAAACAAAATACCTACAGCAGATGCAAACGTGAATCACAAAATTACGAGTTGTGCCAATAGTATCTTTTTGGAAGGAACTGACAAAGAAGAGGTAATGGATGTTGTAAATGACCTTGCAGATAAAAGATCTAAGGATTGGGTTGACATGGATATGATGTTTGTAAAAAATATAATGAGTTATGTCATTGAGCCATTTGTACACATATGTAACCTGTCATTCAAATCAGGAATATTTCCAAATAATATGAAAACAGCCAAAGTGGTTCCACTTTTTAAAAATGGGGATAAGCATGACTTTAATATTTATAGACCAATATCACTGTTGCCACAATTTTCAAAAAATTTGGAGAAATTATTTGGAATCAGATTGGATCAATTCATTAATAAACAAAACACACTTAGTAACAGTCAATATAGATTTAGAAAAAATAAGTCTACATCAATGGCACTTGTTTAACTGGTGGAACAAATAACAAATGCAGTTGATCAAAAGAAGAGTTGTATTAGTATTTATGTTGATTTAAGGAAGACATTTGATACTATAGATCATGGAATTCTTCTTGATAAACTGTATAAATATGGTATTAGAGGGACAGCATTAAAGTGGGTAAATAGTTATTTGGAAGATCGAAAACAATTTGTTGAAATTCATGACATAAGATCCAAATTTAGTAATATCACATGTGGAGTGCCTCAGGGCTCAGTACTTGGACCCAGGTTATTTAATTTGTATGTAAATGACTTGGTTAATGTGTCGGATTTTTTTTTATGTATTTTATTCGCAGACGACACAACATTTATTTGTAAGGGTGATGATACAGAACAAATGCTGGAGTTAATACAGTCAGAATTTGTGAAAATCCAAAATTGGTTTCGTCTAAATAAGTTATCATTAAATCTGGATGAAACTTATTAAATGATACATAGCAACAGAAAAACTGATGTTCACGCTCCATTTTTGGTAGACGGAACTGAAACTTGTAGAGTTAGTGAGGTGAAATTTTGGGTGTTATTATTGATGAGAAATTAACATGGAGACCTCACATAAACAATTTGAGAACAAAAATATCTAGATCGATAGCAGTTCTGTATAAAGTAAGAGAGTTATTCACTGATAAAGCAATGTTTATGTTGTATAATGCAATAGTTGTTCCTTATTTGGTTTACTGTATTGAAGTCTGGGGTAAAGCATGTAAAACTATAACTAATCCTTTGTTCATTTTACAGAAAAGAGCTGTACAAATTATTATGAAAAAAAACTATAGATATCCATCCAATACTTTATTTTATCAACTGAAAATTTAGAAGTTCTATGATTTGATTACTGTAATTATAAAATTGTGTTGCTTATGTACAAGGCACATAAAGGCATGTTGCCTGTCAATATTCAAACACATTTTGTTAAAAGAGAGAGTGTATATTTTCTTAAAGGAATTGAGATGTTTGTGAAGCCTTATTTTAGTACTAGTTTGAAGGAACGATCCACAATAATTCAGGGAATAGGATTGTGAAATGGTTTGGAACATACTGTTAAGAATGCCAGATCACTGTATACATTTAAGAGACTGATAAAGACGAGTTTCTTGGAAGAATATCTGGAAATCGTTAATACATATATCCAGTGTTGGGGTAGTTACCCAAAATAAGTAATTAGTTACACATTACTAGTTACTTTTTTTAAAGTAACATTACACTACTTAGTTACTCAGTTCTGAAAGTAACTTAGTTACATTACTTTCGGATTACTCTAATACCTGAGATTTAACCTGTATTAATTTTTATCTTTCAATAATGATATTAGAGATCTTTTTGACACTCATTTTTGATGAAAAAGTAAAACAGCAGTGCTACATAACAAGCACAATGCATATGTAAACGTGCCATTCAAAAGGTATGACAATATCAAAATGTAAAACTTCTGTTTTAAAAAAATAAAACAAAATAAAAAATAAAACATCTGAAATGTTTGTTTACAAGTTTGTTTACCTCAGCCTTTGTAGTGGTTGCCTGGCGGTGAAATTCAAGCCGAGCCTGCTTACACGGTGTCCGCATCAAACTTGCACCATCCCTCTGCGGCTCTTTAGCAACTAGCTTAGCATTAGCGTGTTGTCTTTGTAAATGCTTGTAAAGATTTGACGTCGAGTTCGCAGCAGTAGACAGTGTCTTGTTGTGGCCCAGACATAGCTTGCACACTACTGTAATGTTCTTGTCCTTTCTCGTGACAAAAGAAAAATAATATGAATACTTCCATCCATAAAATGACATTGCCGTATGTCTATGTACCTTTATATGTCTATGTACGTTGACGTATGACGTTCCGACGTCATCGCGTACGTCTTTGTTTTCCCCACGTGACAGTCTGCTCCATAGATATCTATATATAATGTCTATGGTCTGCTCCGTCGTCCTCGTCCCACAACTCTTCTCCGAAAGGTAAAATAAAATAAATAAATAAAACTATTCTCCGAAAGGTCCTGATTGTAACGCAAGTAACGAATGTAAGGTTTTGTTAGTAACTGTAATATATTACAGGCATTTTCAACGTAGTGCGTTTCACTACTCCGTTACTGAAAAATGTAATGTCATTACTGTAACGCGTTACTAAGTAACGCGTTACACCCAACACTGCATATATCTACTTAATTTGTTGTCTGATTTGATTAAGATGTTTGAGTTTTTATGTTTTTAATTTAGCTAGATTGTTATTGTCTTTGTGAATTACATTTTGGGCAGTTTTCATAAGACTAGTTCTTCTTCTGCCACCATTGATTTTATTTTATTTACTTTTTTTATTGTATTGTATGTATAATTGTCATGTTTTTAAATGAAATGAATACATTTTCCAAAACAAAGAAGTTCTCATTTAAGGTCCAGCGTGCAGCCCTTTAAGACAGTTGTGTGATTTGTACAGTATTATTTTGAAAAGGCTAACCAGTTTCAAGAACATGACTTAAAGATCTGTCGGTAAGATGGCGCCTGTGTGCATGGCTGCATATCCACCTCTGTTGATGGTGTTCAGATTTTTTGTATCCACATTATTCCTACGTCCCATGATGCTTTGCGCGAAATATGCACACGACTTCCGGTTGACCGGAAACACCGTTTGTTTACATGCGAGTAATACAGTTGAAGACAGTCCAAACTTTGTTGTTTTAGTTCATTAAAAATGTGGGAACACCACTCGTTTTGTTAAAAGAGGAGGGACAAATAAAAAGAAATTACAGATGTTACCTGATCGCGCAGACATAATTTAAAAATAACGCGTTTGCTCCGGCCTCTCGGCTAAGGTTTATTAGCAGCTATCTCGGCTAAAGATACCAGTCGCGTCTGAGATCTATCGTTTTAAGACAGTAAATCTTCCAAAACTCTCATTAATATCCCTCCCCGAATAAAAAGAAATAACAGATGTGACCTGATCGCGCAGACATAATTTAAAAATACATAAATAGCGAACGTGTTTGCTCCGGCCTCTCGGCTAAGGTTTGTTAGCTGCTATCTCGGCTAAAGATACCAGTCGCGTCTGAGATCTATCGTTTTAAGACAGTAAATCTTCCAAAACTCTCATTAATATCCCTCCCCGAATAAAAAGAAATAACAGATGTGACCTGATCGCGCTGACATAATTTAAAAATACATAAATAGCGAACGCGTTTGCTCCGGCCTCTCGGCTAAGGTTTGTTAGCATCTATCTCGGCTAAAAATACTGGTCGCGCCTGACATATATCATTTTAAGACAGTAAATCATCCAAAACTCTCATTATTAAACCCTCCCTGAATAAAAAGAAATTACAGATGTTACCTGATCGCGCAGACACAGCCATAGAGTAGGATGCAGGAACACTCTTTCTTTGTTTTGGGTCCGTGTTGAAAACACTGTTGTTTTAGCCAAAGATTTAGCTTGGTCCGGTTGTTGGTGCAGCCGCGAACAGCACAGCAGGTACCTGAACCCCGGTAGGACATTTCTGTAAACGTTCCGTTTAAACAAAAGCTGTGTTTGCTCCGATAAAATGAATGAAAATAACTTTCAAAAACACCCGCGATCCATAGTCCGCCTATGGAAAACAGGCACTTCCGGTGTCGGACCGGAAGTTCAATGCACATTCGCTTCTACAGTGACGCATCCAGGAATATTGTGGATTTTGTTCGTTTTTCATTGGAGACATAAATACACTGCTGGTATATGATCGTCAACAGCTCTTGGATCTGCATTTTTCTGCCACTGATGTCGTTGATTTGGGCCAGTATGAGCGTACCTCTGGGAGACCACCTCTTCCCCCGCTGCTAGCGGATGACCTGCTTGTTTATCTCCGCTACGCTCCTCACCTACCTGCCCGGAGAAATCAATCCAGACGAAGGAGGAAACGTGGGAGACGAGCTGGCCGGCTGGTTAAGCTCAAAGCCCTGCATGCTGCTTCGTTGTCTTCAGCTGGTGGCGATTCCCATCGCCAGCTTCCCGCGTGCACGGACGAGGAAAACAACGGGTGGTTACGGCCGAAGCAGCTCATTGTTGAAAGTGAGCCGCTGACGCACGCTCACTCAACCGTTGCTGGCTCGGATAACATCAGGATGTGTATGGTCAACGCAAGATCTGTCAGCAACAAAACTTTCATACTCAGGGATTACTTTCAAGAACACAATTTGGACTTTTTCTGCATCACAGAGTCGTGGATGTCGCCGGGTGAGTCCAACGCATTGACGGAAATATTACCTCCAAACTGTTTGTATTTTAATGACCCGCGGCCATCAGGTCGTGGTGGTGGATCATTAACAATATTCAAATCAACTTTTGACTGTAAACAACTGCCCATCCCAGTCTCCTGCTCTAGTTTTGAGCTGACTGTCTTTGAACTAGGCCATGCGCTTGTGACGTTATGTGCTCTTGTCTACCGTCCACCTTGATCTAAGGACTTCATCAATGAATTTTCTGACTTCCTGACTGAAATTACACCTATGCTCGGGTGGTCATTTTTGGCGATTTCAATTTGCACATGTGTTGTCATGACAAGCCCATGGTTAAGGACTTTTTAGATTTATTGGAGTCTTTTAATTTAAATCAGCATGTGAACAGTCCCACCCAAGAGCGTGGACATACGCTGGACCTTGTGTTAACTCATGATGTGACTGTTTCTAATCTTGAAATAGGTGACAATGTGTTTTCAGACCACATGCCGGTTTGGTTTCAGTTCACCCTCCTCCACCTAACTCCTAAGCCGTGCATTCCTGCATGTAAAGGCAGGACTTTTAACCATTTAACTGCCACACGTTTCACTGAGGTTTACAACTCTGAAATGATAATTCAGCCCCCAGTGTTTCTCCCCACCACGGAGGAGCTGACATCCCAGTTTGACTCTGTTTGTTTAAAGGCTCTGGATCATGTTGCTCCCATTAAATCTAGAAAACCAAAAGTTAGAGCAAAACCATGGCTGAATGTACACCAACACCAAGACCGTGGGGAGCCCATCACAGGCAGAGGTACCGACTCAAGAGGTACACGTAAGGATAAACAGAGACCCCGTGAACCTGAGCCCCCTGACCCAGCCTTCAGTTCCAGGGTTAGGCTGCTCTTTAAACTTATTAAGGCAATACATCACTTAAAGAATATCACATCTGGAGTGCCGCCTTCTCTGATGAGACTCAAAGTTCATCTGGCAGAGGTCATCAAACCAGCCATGAACTGCCCTAAAACGCAGGATTGGATTTGGGCCAACGCAGAAAATTGGTCATATACCACGGCGGTGGTTCTGAGGGACCATTATGAAGAGATCATTCACAATATTCAAACGGAACTGACTGGAGAATTTGAGGGCAATATTTGGGCTCCGTTTGAAATTGCAGTGAAATGGTCCAAGAGGAACTTGGGCAGACGGCTACTCCAGACTACTTTGAATCAAGCAGAGAATCTGCTGATAGAGGGCTTCTCATCTGACCCTCCCACTGACCTGCCCGAGCCACCAGGAAGACTGGGCCAGCGATCCGGGGTGACGAGGTCCCCATCATCTCGACCTCGGGACTGCACGGGCCCACAACCAGTAACCCGTGGATGGTCCCCTAACCACTCTTCGCCAATTCCTGGTTGTTCGACTGCTTTTCCAGTACCACCACCACCACTGAGGGGACCATCAATAAACAAACCAGAGGGAACAAGAGGCACGGTACCAGCGAACTTGCTGATGAAGGAATTCTCGGACCCCCATGGTCCTCCAATACCAGGAGACCAGCGACCCAGAGGGTTGGGGCACTCTTCACCGGCTCCTGTCGGCCCTTCTGACTTTCCCTTACCACCCCAGCTACAGAGCGGTTCGTCACCTAATCCAACCAGAGGAACAAGAGTTTTTACACCACTTCCCCAACGTCCACAGAATCAGAACAAAACCTATTGTGGGGAAACTGCAGGAGGAGACCCTGGCCTGAGACCCCCGGTCCCGACTGCAGCCCAGGTGCCCCCCCTGTTGCCCACCCAGGGGGATGAGAACGCAACCTTGGGATCAGCACCCCCTCTAAAGGACCGGATGGAAGAGGTCACGGACGAAGAGATCGTGGAGATCTCTCTGGAGAGGGACCTAAGGAATCCTCCTACTACATCAGACCTGTTGGGAGACCTTTCTGCGGGATCAGAGGCCAGCAGGTCCAGCACTGAATTTCTGGATCTGGTTTGTGCTGCCTACTTGGAGGACCAGAGAGCAAGAGCGGGACCTGCTACACCAGGACTGAAAGAAGCACCTCTGACCTCACCGCGAAGACTAAGATCTACGGTCACAGGCACCACTGCCCCTGCAGAGACCCCCTTGGGAGGTCCAGCACCCCATAAGGGTAAACAACAGATGGGAAGGCCGGCAACTATAGCGGGCCCTACAGCCCCTCCAGAGACCCAGTTGGTGGACTCGGCCCCCCACAGGGGTAAACAACAGGTGGGAGGGACCAAAGTTACAGCAGGTACTGGGACCCCTCTGGAGACCCCCTTGGGGGGCCCGGACCCTCAGAGGGGTAAACAACAGATGGGAGGGATGAAAGTCAATAAAAAAGTAAATTAAAAGTCCCCCTTAGTCGAATTACACGGGTGGGGGCTAATAATGTGATGAATTTGTCTAGGAGTTTTGTATTATCAGAGGCTCAGTCCTCTCTGTTAAACAAGGGGCTCTCATTTGTTCCTTTTGTGGAGATGGAGAACTGCAATAGGCTGCAAACTAGATACGATGTACAAAGATACCACAGAAGTCTAAAATTAAGTTGTTTTTTTAAAGGGAAAAGTCTGAAATGTCCCCAGCCATTTACATTGACTTCAGATTGGACCCCAGCTAACAGTAGTGTGCATCCTAAGGTTACTAAATTGATTGAAAAGGAATTGCATTTTATGGACCACAGGTTTAGACCAGTTGGGGGCCACCTCAATCTATCAGAGGGAGAAAGGCTGGCCCTGAAGGAATTAGCAAACAACAACAACATAGTTATCAAACCAGCCGATAAAGGAAGTGCGGTGGTTATTATGGATAAGGAACAATATATTTGGGAAGCTGATAGGCAACTTAATAACGAGACCTATTATAAAAAACTAGACCAACCCATCTTCCCAGCAACGATTCCCCTGGTTGAAAATATTATTAACAAATTATTTTATAACAATTTCATCGATGATAAACAAAGACATTATCTCCTGGGAGGTTTTGAACCAAGACCGAGGCTTTTTTATCTTCTGCCTAAAATCCACAAGGAGAGAGATAAATGGTCTAAAATTCATCAGGTCCCTCCCGGGAGACCAATAGTTTCTGACTGCAGCAGTGAAACATATCGGACTGCAGAATACATTGACCACTTCCTAAATCCTTTATCCAATAAACATGATAGCTATATTAAGGATACATACGATTTTATCCATAAAATCACAAACTTGCAGTTGCCAGACGAGGCTTTGCTCTTCACCATGGACGTTGATAACCTCTATACGAATATAGACACCTCTGAGGGCCTGCGAGTGATACAAGAAACCTTTAGACAGTTCCCAGATGCCGATAGACCGAGTAGAGAATTATTGCAGTTGTTGGAATTGAATTTAACAAAGAATGATTTTGAATTTAATGGCAAGTATTATTTACAGGTGAAAGGCACGGCTATGGGCAAGAAGTTTGCCCCAGCCTACGCCAACCTGTTTATGGCCAGTTGGGAGAGGACGGCCCTGGACAAATGTGTAAAAAAACCATCACATTATTTCAGATTTTTGGACGACATTTGGGGTGTGTGGCCACACTCCTTAGAGGATTTTGAGTTTTTTTTACAAACCTTAAATACACACAATCCGTCCATCACCCTGAAAGCGACCAAGAGTTTTACATCTGTAGACTTCTTGGATATGACTACATATAAGGGCCGTCGTTTCCCAACTCAACATAAACTGGACATCAGAGTATTTTTTAAACCAACTGATACACACGCTCTGTTATATAAATCTAGTTTCCACCCTAAACATACTTTTGGGGGGATTATAAAATCGCAATTGCTTAGGTTCAGAAGAATTTGTACACAACAAACTGATTTCATGCAGGCTACTAAAATCCTTTTTGCAGTTTTATCCACCAGGGGGTATTCACGCTCCTTTTTGAGGAGATGTTTTAAGGAGTTTGAACTAGTCAGACCTCATCAGGATACCCCTCTGCTACCTCTGGTTCTAACCTACTCGGATTCGGCATCGGGACTGGCTGGAATGATTAAAAATAATTTTAAAAATCTACAGACAGAAAATCAACTTCTCCCAAATCACAGAATGATTACTGCCTATAGAAGAAATAAAAATTTGAAAGATTATTTGGTCCATGCAAAACTCAAACCTGATATAAAACCCAGTAATACTTGCCTTAAACAAAACAGGTGGGTTCAAAATAGATGGAACAAGACTGTTTATAAGACAGACAGCAGGGGACATCTTTATTCTAAAAACTGCATATTTCTCATTTCATGTCAATTTTGCAAGAAACAATATGTGGGGGATTCTGATAAAGCATTCCGGACCACATTATCTCACATTCAATTTAAGGTGCAAACACGATCAACGTTGGACTCCCTCCTTATTAAACATTTTATTTTGCATGGTTGGGAATCGGCTAGAGTCACTGTCCTACAGAGTAATATTTACTGGACAAGATCCCAGAGACTGGCAGCCTTAAATAAGTGGATACATAACCTAAACACAGAGACTCCACTGGGCCTCAATAGTATTTAGGAGCGACTGGATGGGTCGGGTCGGGGCCCTACTAATATACACCTCACCTATACCCTACCCTAAACTTAACCCTCCCTCTTCTATTGCTTTTAATTATTTATTCAATTTATAGGGTCAAACATAATTTATTGACCCATGTGGCAATCTGGGCCTGTTTCCAACCAGGCCCTTTCAGATGTTGAGCAGCAGAGATGGACCGTGCATATTTCTGTCACCTTGGGGGCAGAACGCTCAGTTTCTGACTTACGAGGTCCCGGACATACAAGCATGCATCTCATTAAAAAAAATAATAATAATAATAATAATTTTTTTTTTTTTTTTTTTTATAAATGAATACATGTACAGTACTGGACAGTCACCAAGCACTTAGCCTATCCTAACACAGTTTTTAAAGATGAAGGAATAAGTTGAATTGTCTGCCTTTCACATAAAGGGAGCAAGCTCCCTATGGAGCCTGCAGGGAGGAGGGAGACAATTCAACTGATTCCTTCATCTTTAAAAACTGTGTTAGGATAGGCTAAGTGCTTGGTGACTGTACAGTACTGTACATTTATCTATTTATAAATAAAAAACAATAAAAAATAAAAATACTGTATATACTGTATATTTTTAATAAATAGATAAATGTACAGTACTGTACAGTCACCAAGCACTTAGCCTATCCTAACACAGTTTTTAAAGATGAAGGAATCAGTTGAATTGTCTCCCTCCTCCCTGCAGGCTCCATAGGGAGCTTGCTCCCTTTATGTGAAAGGGAGACAATTCAACTTATTCCTTCATCTTTAAAAACTGTGTTAGGATAGGCTAAGTGCTTGGTGACTGTACAGTACTGTACATTTATCTATTTATAAATAAAAAACAATAAAAAATAAAAATACTGTATATACTGTATATTTTTAATAAATAGATAAATGTACAGTACTGTACAGTCACCAAGCACTTAGCCTATCCTAACACAGTTTTTAAAGATGAAGGAATCAGTTGAATTGTCTCCCTCCTCCCTGCAGGCTCCATAGGGAGCTTGCTCCCTTTATGTGAAAGGGAGACAATTCAACTTATTCCTTCATCTTTAAAAACTGTGTTAGGATAGGCTAAGTGCTTGGTGACTGTCCAGTACTGTACATGTATTCATTTATTAAAAAAAAAAAAAAAAAAAAAAATTTTTTTTTTTTTTTTTTACTATGTGATCCTACTTACGAATTTTTGACATACGAGCGCCCCCTAGGGACGGAACTCGCTCGTAAGTCGGGGACTACCTGTATATATATATATATATANACATACATACATACATACACACACACGCTCACACACAATAATTGACAAACCCGTCTGTACCTTAATTCACAACATTTTTAACACAATTGCTCCTATGACTTTAATACTATAATAATAATAATGAATTCAATTTATAACACACTTTTCATTAGTGAAAATCTCAAAGTGCTAGACACATTGAATGCTACACACATTCATACACCGGTAGCGGAAGACTACCATGCAAGGTGCTTTCCAGTCCTACCGGGAGCAACTCGGGGTTAAGTGTCTTGCCCAAGGACACAATGACACATGGTGTGGGGAACCGGGATTGAACCGCCAACCTTCCGATCGGGGGACGACTGCCATTACCACTACGCCACGGCCGCCCCCTCTATGATCATTCCTAAAGGCGCTTACTGCAAGTTTGTATCCAATGGATAAAACGAGTTGCAAAAAATACCAAATACTATACAGTATACAATTAGACAGTTTCAGTATTTCATTACAAAGAGGTTTCTTAACATGCTTTTAGATGTTATGACGTAAGTGGAAGACTGAGAAAAAGTAAGAGTCAGGACTTAGGAGTACAAAAGTAAGTGTCTTTATTTACAGGAGTGGATCTCTGGGCTGTAAAGGAAAAAGGGTAAAAGGTGAGTATCTGGGAAATCTTCAGGCTTATGTTGGGTCATAAGTTAACTTGTGGAGAGAGTTTGTCTTTAGTAAGACGTTTTCTTTATAGTTGAGCCAGAGAGGGGAGAGTGGAGAAGTCCTAGATTTCCCAGATGAGCCTTGCTGCAGGAAAGGTGAATACCAATGGAGAAAGAAGCAGGTTGCCTGAGGTTGTACTTCAGGCTGTAGGGTTTGGTATTCAAGGGACAATATCAGGGTGAGGCGTAGTTGCAAGGAGTGAAGGGGTCTTCGAAGACTCGAAGGTTTCAGGACTTGGAAGTCGCTGCAGAAGATCAGACAAAGTTTTAGATACAGATTTCAAGAGACAGATTGGTGGCTGTCCATTACCTTTACCATAGGTATGATAATGTCCCAACGCTGAAGGAATGTCTGGTTGAGGCTTTTATACCATGCAGTCCTCCAAATCAGGAGTAAGTCTGGAAAGGTTGGCTGATTGAAATTGACTGTAGCTGTGAAGAGAGTGTGTTTGGCAAACTTAGAACTCCCACATTTCTAACTAGTGTGCTTGCTTCTATTGGTTTCTGAATCTCATCTACAAGTATTGTGTGAAGAATAGTTCATATTTTAAACTGTTTTCTTTCAAATGTTTGTATGTGAATTTCTTTATTATGAGTATTGCCTGTGTTTGCCTCTCGTTTGGATCATTATTGTGAATGTGAATTGGTTCTCAACAAAATTACCTGGTTCAATAAAAAGGTTGGTTTTGTGGCACAGTTGCTTACCGGCACAACAAAAGATCAAGATATTAAATCCCTTTTCAGAAAACCATGTTCTTTGGAGTATAAAACATATAAATGATGCTGGTTTGGATGTCCCTGTCAGTTTACAAGTTTTATTTTAGATGTAAGGGAAGGTTTGAAAAGAAATGAACGAGAGCAGCAATTCCTGTTTAAGCTTTTCTTGGTGTTAAGGGTGTTTTTTCTCCTGGTTATCTAGTGTGCCGTTTAACGTTTGTTTAGCGTATAGCTTAGTGTATCAGATCCTTGTATTCTAATTTTTTTATACTTTATATCTTTGCAATTTTTGGATGTAACTGGGACCTTGAATACACAATTTTGTTCCATCTCATGTGCCACATGTGATGAGAATTGCAATAAAGATACTTGAACTTGTCTTCCAGATGGCAGGAGAATAAACAGCATATAGGATTGGTGAGAGGGATCCCTCATTATATGGGAGGCTTTGACAAAACTTCACTTGAAAAATGATCAGACTATTTGTTTTTAATCTCAGATGGTTTCCAAACTGTTGTTTTATTCTACTCAAACTGTTTTCAAGAAATTACCACAATCATAAAGGGTTAAAATACTTTGTTGTTATCACATTGCCTTTTAGGTACCTTACTTTTGGCATTAGGAAAAATATCACAGTTCTAGTTTATTGCAGCATCACTGATCTTGATGAGTAGATTCTGCCAGAATAAAAATGAACGTTTGATAGAACAGTTAATTACATATTTCACCATTTATTCTGAAAAGGACACATAGATAGAGGTGAGTCATATTCTTTAATGAGGGTGCATTGTAATTTCTATCAGTCATTGCCTTCTGCAGACTGAAGATAGTACAATCATCTTCTGATCAGTGCAGTCATTTTCTGCTTTGGTTCTGTCTCACTTATAGAAAAACTAAATGGAAATATAAATACTACACTTTAGCTCAAGGTTAAAGAACAAGTTTGAGTGGTCTTATTTGAGGTCCTCTGTTGTGCTTTCATTATAATAATCAAAGATTACTGAAAAAAATCCAGGGATAGAAATACTTTACTTTTCAAATATCATCTTGAGAGCCAGAAACGTGTCAGGGTTTTCGGACAGGAATAAACCCAATGGCGTAGACAAGGACTCAGACACAGAATTACAAAAATAAATACTCTTTAATAAAGAAAATCAAAAATGCTGATGAGGCAGCAACTTACAAAATCAGGGGACAAGGATCAGGACAGGCAGGTAGGACAAGACAGGCAATACCTAATGACGACACAACAAAGGACAAGACACACAGACAGACTTATATACACAGACAAGACAGGACGTGATTACAAACAGCTGGGAACAGAAGGAGCAACAAATAAAACAAATGACACACTAGGAGTACACACAAAGAAGGCCCACTAGGTAGTGCCATCCTTACAGAACACCTCCTCCCCCCATACAAGGACGCCCCTTGGCATCCCCAAAAAGACCTACACCAAAAAACTCGGGCGGGAAGAGGGAGGAACTGAAAGGATGGAGGGCCCAAAGAAGACAACAGGACAAAACACCAGAAAACAAACTAAACACAAACTAAAAACACAAAAACGTCTAGGAAGTCAGTGGACCATGCCAGAAAGGGTCATAGTTCCGGCGGCTGGCCGGGAGGCTCTCTGTTATGGCAGAACAGGTCAGGCGGGCGGCAAACCATCAAGGCTGGACCAAGCCGGGCAGGCGGCCAAGAGGCCGTCCATTAGGCTGGAGCATGTCGGGTGGCTGGCTGGGAGGCGGACCATTGGCTGAGTCTGGTCAGGCGGGTGGCCGGGAGGCTATCTATCCAGTTGGAACAAGTTAGGCAGGTGGCCAGGAGGTAATCCAGGTAGGATTGTGTCAGACGGGGGGCTAGGAGACCATCTATCAAGCCGGGGGCGGTCAGACAGGCAGTTGAGTGGTTGTCCAACAGGCCGTACAAATGTAGACAGGTCAGACAGGCAGCCAGGTGGTAATTCAGGCAGGATCAGGTCAGATGGCTGGCCAGGAGACCATCTATCAAGCCGGGGCCAGTCAGGCAGGCAGTTGAGAGGTCATCTAACAGGCCGTAAAATAATCAGGTTAGGTAGGAGCAGATCAAGCGAGTAGATGGAGAGTCGTCCATTATGCCAGCCTAGAACAGATGGGCAACTGCCAAATTGTCCATAATGCTGGGTCAGACCAGGTGGGTGGCCGGAGAGTGGTCTATGGCGTCAGAGCAGACCGGACGGTCAGACTTGATGGGACGTGGAACCTGGTCGGGAAGTGAGGACCACGTCAGATGGACCAAGGGCAAGGACCTGCTGGTTCTGTAAGCTCTGGGCTGGCTACTGGTTCTGCAGGCTCTTGGCTGGTTACTGTTGGATCTGCAAGCTCTGGGCTGGTTACTGCTGGTTCTTAAGGTTGTAGACTGGTTATTGCAGCTGCAGGTTTAGGGCTGGCTACTGCTTCAGGTTCAGGGCTGGGTGCTGCTGTAGGTTCTGGAGGTTGTGGGACTGCAAGTTCTGGACGTTATGGGCTAGCAGGTTTTGGACGTTGTAGGCTGGCAGGTTTTGGATGTTGTGGGCTGGCTGCAGGTTCAGGGTCTGTGGTGGATGTTTTCAGAGTTCTTATTTCATTAAGAAGTTGATGATATATGGGGATCAAGGTGAGACTGGGTTGAGATAATATCAGTTTTTCCGCGAGGATGAGTACAAGATCAAGGCAATCTGGGTTATGTTTCGCAGAAGAGAGAAGATGTTGTAAAGTCTGGATTATTTGGGTGATGTCACTGGGTTGGAGCTGAGGTATAGGGATGCGAATCTCTCAGTGTCTGGAGAATCGATTCGATTCCAATTTTTGATGCACCGATTCGATTAAAAATCGATTTTCGATTCTAAAACGGTTTTCATTCCAGGATCGAATTTCGATTCAGAATCGATTTTCGATTCTCAAACGATTTTCGATTCTGAAACAATTTTCAATTGAAATCATGAAAAGATTAAACAATAATGTAAACAAATAAAACATTTATTTAAAACAATAATGTATGCTTGTAGCAAACATTAATAATGTCAAATAATACAGTATAAATACAGCAGCCTGAATTGTGAGCAGAATATATGAATAGAATAGAATGCAGCAGCTTTAGTCGGGTCCTGGAGGTCACTGGAGCCTATATCCAGCAGTCACTGTGCGAGAGGAAGGGGACACCCTGGACATGTCTCCAGTCCATCACAAATAATTCAAAATACAAATGTAAACAAAGATTTCAGCCTACTGTATTGCATAAACATTTAACTCAAAATAAAATAGAATGCAAAATCATATTGCATTCATCCATGTTTCAAATGTGTAGGGATGGATTTTGTTTAAAAGATTTGTTCGGTAAATCTTTTCAACAACAGCCATCTATCCATCATCTTTACCCGCTTTATCTTTATCGGGTCCTGGAGGTCACTGGTTTGGGTCAGATTTCTTCTTCTTTCTTCCACCTTTCATTTTATGTATTCTTTCATAGACTATGAGATATGGTTTTATTTTCTTTATCTTTGGGGTTTTTATGTAAAAAATTTTTTTTCAAATTCGATTTTGGGGCTTTTAGAATCGATTCTGAATCGTCAGGACTAAGAAAATTGATTCTTTAAAAAATCGATTTTTTTTCCCCGCACCCCTACTGAGGTATGTTGGGTCCAGTCATAGGAAGGGGTCTAAGTGGGGGTGAGATGTTAAGTTCTGCCTCACCGAAACCCTGGGAGGTGAAGCAACGGGGACCGTCCCCGCAGGGACACTGGAACTAGGCACTGAAGGCTCAGTCTCGCCGGACCAAGCAGGAACAGCTGATCATGACGGATATGTAGTGGATCACTTCCGGGTCCTTTTTCTGCCATTCCGACAGCGGCGAGGAGGCTGGGGGACAAGAAGAAGACAAGGTTTGTCTTAATCCTCTCCAGATGTCCATCCCAAGATTGCGACTTATGCTAGAGAACTGGACACAGACGTTAGGCGGTCTTCCCAGATCTGGACCCTCTCTTTTTCCTCCTCTAACACCAGAAGAGGGGAGGGCAGGATCTCCACCACCTGACTACAACGATCCTGAGTCCGAACGGGTTCAGCGCGGAACCCGCAACAACGGATTCCCCCATCTGTGGCTTGTAAGAGAGATGAATAAAAAAAATTCTGAGTTGAATCCTGCCCGCTGGGTTCTAGTATGGTAGGGTCGTTCTGTCGGGGTTTTTGGGCAGGAACAAATCTAATGGTGCAAACACGGACACAGACTCAGAATTACAAAAATGAATACTCTTTAATAAAGAAAATCAAAAATGCTGATTAGGCAACAACTTACAAAATCAAGGGACAAGGATCAGGAGAGGCAGACAGGACAAGACAGGCAATACNAGTCCAATTTATTAACTCCATCGCAAATTGGTTCAAGTGAGCGCTGAAGAGTCACGGACGAGACAAAATGCAAGCAGGGAGGAGGAAAACTTAGGGAGGGTAGGAGCAAAAAGATATGCGACTTGCTTTGTCGAGAGCCGGAAGAGGAATTATTTGGGTGATGTCACTGGGTTGGAGCTGAGGTATAGGGATGCGAATCTCTGTGTCTGGAGAATCGATTCGATTCCGATTTTTGATGCACCAATTCGATTAAAAATCGATTTTCGATTCTAAAACGGTTTTCATTCCAGGATCGAATTTCGATTCAGAATCGATTTTGGATTCTCAAACGATTTTTGATTCTGAAAGAATTTTCAATTGAAATCATGAAAAGATTAAACAATAATGTAAACAAATAAAACATTTATTTAAAACAATAATGTATGCTTGTAGCAAACATTAATAATGTCAAATAATACAGTATAAATACAGCAGCCTGAATTGTGAGCAGAATATATGAATAGAATAGAATGCAGCAGCTTTAGTCGGGTCCTGGATGTCACTGGAGCCTATATCCAGCAGTCACTGTGCGAGAGGAAGGGGACACGTTGGACATGTCTCCAGTCCATCACAAATAATTCAAAATACAAATGTAAACAAAGATTTCAGCCTACTGTATTGCATAAACATTTAACTCAAAATAAAATAGAATGCAAAATCATATTGCATTCATCCATGTTTCAAATGTGTAGGGATGGATTTTGTTTAAAAGATTTGTTCGGTAAATCTTTTCAACAACAGCCATCTATCCATCATCTTTACCCACTTTATCTTTATCGGGTCCTGGAGGTCACTGGTTTGGGTCAGATTTCTTCTTCTTTCTTCCAACTTTCATTTTATGTATTCTTTCATAGACTATGAGATATGGTTTTATTTTCTTTATCTTTGGGGTTTTTATGTAAAAAAAAATTTTTCAAAATCGATTTTGGGGCTTTTAGAATCAATTCTGAATCGTCAGGACTAAGAAAATTGATTATTTAAAAAATTGATTTTTTTTCCTGCACCTCTACTGAGGTATGTTGGGTCCAATCATAGGAAGGGGTCTAAGTGGGGGTGAGATGTTAAGTTCTGCCTCACCGAAACCCTGGGAGGTGAAGCAACGGGGACCGCCCCCGCAGAGACACTGGAACTAGGCACTGAAGGCTCAGTCTCGTCGGACCAAGCAGGAACAGCTGATCATGACGGATATGTAGTGGATCACTTCCGGGTCCTTTTTCTGCCACTCCGACAGCGGCGAGGAGGCTGGGGGACAAGAAGAAGACAAGGTTTGTCTTAATCCTCTCCAGATGTCCATCCCAAGATTGCGACTTATGCTAGAGAACTGGACACAGACGTCAGGCGGTCTTCCCAGATCTGGACCCTCTCTTTTTCCTCCTCTAACACCAGAAGAGGGGAGGGCAGGATCTCCACCACCTGACTACAACGATCCTGAGTCCGAACGGGTTCAGCGCGGAACCCGCAACAACGGATTCCCCCATCTGTGGCTTGTAAGAGAGATGAATAAAAAAAATTCTGAGTTGAATCCTGCCCGCTGGGTTCTAGTATGGTAGGGTCGTTCTGTCGGGGTTTTTGGGCAGGAACAAATCTAATGGTGCAAACACGGACACAGACTCAGAATTACAAAAACGAATACTCTTTAATAAAGAAAATCAAAAATGCCGATTAGGCAACAACTTACAAAATCAAGGGACAAGGATCAGGAGAGGCAGACAGGACAAGACAGGCAATACCGAATGACGACACAACAAAGGACAAGACTCACAGACAGACTTATATACACAGACAAGACAGAATGTGATTACAAACTGCTGGAAACAGAAGGAGCAACAAATCAAACAAATGACACACTGGGAGTACACACAAAGAAGGCCCACTATTTGGTACCATCCTTACAGTACTCCCCCTACCCAAGGACGCCCCTTGGCATCCCCAAAAAGACCTACCCCAAAAGACTCGGGAAGGAGGAGGGAGGAACTGAAAGGATGGAGGGCCCAAAGAAGACAACAGGACAAAACACCAGAAAACAAACTAAACACAAACTAAAAACACAAAAATGTCTGGTTAGTCAGTGGACCATCTCATGGTCATAGTTTTGGCGGCTGGCCAGGAGGCTCTCTGTTATGCCGGAACGGGTCAGGCGGGTAGCAAACCATCAAGGCTGGACCAGGTCGGGGTGGTGGCCGGGAAGCTGTCCATCAGGCTGGAGCATGTCGGGCAGGCACCCAGGTGGGCGTCCATCAGGCTAGAGCATGACAGGCGGCTGGTCGGGTGACAAACCATCAGGCTGAGGTTAGTCGGGCGGGTGACCGAGAGGCCATCCATCTAGTTGGAACAAGTGAGGCAGGTGGCCAGGAGGCAATCCAGGCAGGATTGGGTCAGTTGGGCAGCCAGGAGACCATCTATCAAGCCGGGGCCCGTTAGACATGCAGTTGAGTGGTTGTCCAACAGGCCATACAAATGTAGACAGGTCAGACGGGTGGCCAAGTGGCCATTCAGGCATGATCATGTCAGACGGGCAGCTAGGAGACCATCCATCAAGCCGGGGCCGGTCAGGCAGGCGGTTCAGAGGACGTCCATCAGGCCGTAACAGAATCAAGTTGGGCAGGAGCAGATCAAGCGGGTAGATGGAGAGTCATCCATTATGCCAGCGTAGAACAGACGGGCAACTGACAAATTGTCCATAATGCTGGGGCAGACCAGGTGGGTGGCCGGAGAGTTGTCTTTGGCATCGGAATAGACCGGTCGGCCAGACTTGACGGGTCCTGGATCCTGGACGGGAAGTGAGGACCACGTCAGATGGACCAAGGGCAAGGACCTCATCAGACGGACCAGGATGAGCTGAACGTAGAGACCTCGAATGACGTGGAGACCTCAAATGGTGTAGAGATCTTGAATGGCGTGGGGACCTCGAACAATGTAGAGACCTCGAACGGTGTGGAGACTTTGCACACAGGGGGCCCTCTGCGGATGAAAAAGGCAAAGTGGCAGAGGCAGGATCTTCTGTGGCCGGATCCTTTGCAACTAGATCTTCTATGGCAGGATCTTTGGCGACAGGATCTGGAGATAATGCGGGCGGGGTTGCAGAGGTATGATCTTCTGCGACCGGATCCTCTGCAGCTAGATCTTCAACAGCAGGATATTTTATGGTGAAGAGCTCAACTGACGGGTCGGTGGGGAAGAGATATTCTGCAGTCGGATCTTCTGCGGTCGGATCTTTAGCGGCAGAACCTTCAGTGACAGGATCTGGAGGAGACGTGGAACTCCAGACCAGAGGCAGTGGAAAGGAGTCTGTCGGTACCCTGAAAGTTGACCAGGCAGGAGAGGAGTTCACCTGACCCCCCACGGCAGAGCAAGCAGGAACGGAGTCAGTCTGAACCCCCATGGCAAGGCAGGCAGAAGCAGAGTCAGTTTGGACTCCCATGGCAGAGCAGGTAGGAGCCGAGTCAATCTGGACCCCCACGGCTGAGCTGGCAGAAGCCGAGTCAGGCTGGACCCCCACGACTGAGCTGGCAGGAGCGGAGTCAGTCTGGACCCCCTCAGCTGAGCTGGCTGGAGTGGAGTCAGTCTGGACCCACAAACTAGAGCAGGCAGATGTTAAGTCTGTTTGGGTACCCTCAATAGGTTCTGCACACTCAGGTTGAGGTGTGGACTCATCTGCAGTCTCTAGACTGGTTGCAAGTTGTGGCCTGGCTGCTGCAGGCTCTGAGCTGGTTACTGATGGATCTGTAGACTCTGGGCTGGCTACTGGTTCGGTAGCCTCTAAGCTGGTTACTACTGGTTCTGCAGGCTCTGGGCTGGTTACTGTTGGTTCTGCAGGCTGTGGACTAGTTACTGCTGTTACAGGTTCAACACTGGCTGTTGCTGCATGTTCAAGGCTGGCTGCTACTACAGGTTCTGTAGGCTGTGGGACTACAGGTTCTAGACGTTGTGGGCTGGCAGGGTCTGTATGTTGTAGGCTGGCAGGTTTTGGATGTTGTGGGCTGGCTACAGGTTCTGGGTCTATGGTAGGTGTTTTCAGAGTTCTTATTTCATTAAGAAGTTGATGATATATGGGGATCAAGGTGAGACTGGGTTGAGATAATATCAGTTTTTCAGCGAGGGTGAGTACAAGATCAAAGCAATCTGGGTTGTGTTTGGCAGAAGAGAGAAGATTTTGTAAAGTCTGGTTTATTTGGGTGATGTCACTGGGTTGGAGCTAAGGTATGTTGGGTCTAGTCATTGGAGGGGCTATAAGTGAGGATGAGGTGTTGAGTTCTTCCTCACCGAAACCCTGGGAGATGAAGCAACGGGGACCGCCCCCGCAGAGACACTGGGCACTGAAGGCTTAGTCTCGCCAGACCAACCAGGAACAGCTGATTATGACGGATATGTGGTGGACCACTTCCGGGTCCTTTTTCTGCCACTCTGACAGTGGCGGGGAGGCTGGGGGATAGGAAGAGGACAAGGTTTGTCCTCATCCTCTCCAGATGTCCATCACAAGATTGCGACTTGTGCTGGAAAACTGGACACAGACGTCAGGCGGTCTTCCCGGATCGGGACCTTCTCTTTTTCCTCTTCTAACATCAGAAGAGTGGAGGGCAGGATCTCTACCGCCTGACTACAGCAATCTTGAGTCCGGACGTGTTCAGTGCGGAACCCGCCACAATGGATCACGGATTCCCCCATATGTGGCTTGTAAGAGAGATGAGTAAAACAAATTTTGAGGTGGATCCTGTCCACTGGGTTCTATAATAATAATAATAATGAATTCAATTTATAACGCGCTTTTCATTAGTGAAAATCTCAAAGCGCTACACACATTGAATGCTACACACATTCATACACCGGTAGCGGCAGACTACCATGCAAGGTGCTTTCCAGTCCTACCGGGAGCAACTCGGGGTTAAGTGTCTTGCCCAAGGACACAACGACACATGGTGTGGGGAACCGGGATTTGAACCGCCAACCTTCCGATCGGGGGACGACTGCCATTACCACTACGCCACGGCCGCCCGTAGTATGGTAGTGTCATTCTGTCAGGGTTTTCGGGCAGGAACACACCCAATGGTGCAGACAGTGACTCAGACTCAGAATTACAAAAATAAATACTCTTTAATAAAGAAAATCAAAAATTCTGACAAGGTAGCAACTTACAAAATCATGGGACAAGGATCAGGACAGGCAGGCAGGACAAGACAGGCAATACCTAACGACGACACGACAAAGGACAAGACTCACTGACAGACTTATATACACAGACAAGACAGGACGTGATTACAAACAGCTGGGAACAGAAGGAGCAACAAATCAAACAAATGACACACTAGGACTACAGAAAACGAAGGCCCACTAGGTGGTGCCATCCTTACAATAAGATTTCAATGAGGACCACATTCGGCCCCCGGGCCTTGAGTTTGACACATATGACTTACAACGTTGTCACATTACAGGCAGTGTCAGCAGCAACAGTGTATGATATGTTAGCACTTTATTAATTCATTCAACCTTTATTTATACAGGTTAATCCCATT
>JBBPBX010041621.1:12378-28781 GCA_038048925.1 Garcialebias charrua | reverse complement strand
AGGGCGTTCATAAAGCAAAAATAAAAATGAGCGAAAAACACAGAAAAAAAATGTCGTAAGGAGAAGAAAGAACACCACGTAAAGTAAAATAAAGAAATTCTGGATCAACCTGATCAGATTCTTACGAGTCTTTTGATGGGACTCATCAACCCAACACTTTCCAGCACACAAAGAAAGGCTCTACTGCAGGGGTGTCAAACCCACTTACAAAATGGAGCCAAAATTAAAACGTTTTCCAAACTAAGGGCCGGTTTCAGAATCTACATTAAATCAAGTTAGAGACCCGGCATCTTTTCTTGGTTGCAGGTTCTCAAAGAAGAGTTTGATTGGTCTCATTTGACGTTCTCTGTTGCACGTTTGACATCATAATCAAAGATTACTAAAAAAAAAACACGAGTGAAAAATGTATTTCACGTTTAAAATATCATCTTGGGGGCCAGATAAGATGTCAACGAGGGCCACATTTGACCCCCGAGCCTTGAGTTTGACATATGAGATCTACAGATATAAAGGACATCAGGTGAGTCAACAGGTAGTTTCAGACATTTTGACATGAAATCAAAGATAAAGCAGGTTTGTTTAAACGCGGTTGCATCCTTCTTCTGTGTCTGCAGCAGGAAACAACCGCAGCGTTCACACTGTTGTTCTCAAGATGAGGATTTGTGTTTGAAACCAGCTTTCTGCTGCGTCAGCGTTTGGTTTTTATCAGTTACTGTCTCTTTGTCAATCAATCAATAAATCAGTCAATCAAATAAACTGTATTTATACTCGTAGATTTGATCACAGTGAAGTGAGTCGCTGTCTTTCCAGAAACATGAGGTGCAACGTTGACATGCAGTAGACCCAACATGATAAAAGTGACCAGGTGCTCAATATTTATGATAAAAAACATCAGATCAACAGAACACCACTTATTCATAGTCAGGTTGAAGAGACAAGATCCAGGAGAGAAACCCTGTCCTCTCTCATCCCAGCGACTGTGACCGTCCGAAGCAACACCCTCATTACTAAAGATAAGGGCTCGATCCATGGATCCAACTCCAACTCCATCCTCTCAGAAACTAGACGCCCAGATACTGAACTCCTCCACCTGAGACAAAGACTGCCCCCTACCTCAGGGGTGGGGAAGAGTCCAAACACTGAATCCAGAAAATAATTGGACTCATCCACCAATTGTCCAATAGCCTCCACAGCGCCCCCTAGAATATTTTAAAACCTCAGCCCCAAGCTATTTTTGGACCGATTATTCTGAAACTCGGTTAACACCTATAACTTCTCAGGACCTACGAAAAGGTCTCTTGGAGCACTGGTCCAAAACCAACAGGAAGTCGAACATTTTGGGTCAAAGGGTCATTTTCCGGTGTTTCTACTTGCGAATTTGAACGAACTCCTCTTAGGGATTTTGAAGGATTGCTTTCAAACTTGGTTAATATGCCCTTAACACACTGGATAGTAAAAGTTATCAAAAGCTTGCATTTTTGTTTATGCTAAAGGGGCGTGGCCAGACCTCAAACTTGCGCTTCACGCCATAAATTTCAAAACGCTATAACTTTCACATTGAAAGACCCAAATGTACCAAACTTGACATGAGTCATCCCTGTTGGATGCCCGACGATCCTCTGTGGTCACGTCATGATGTCATCGAAGCCACGCCCCTTCAGAACAGGAAGTCAATTTTTCTTTCTTTCTGGGGAGTGGTGGCGCAGTTGTTAGAGACGGTGGGCATGTGATCGGAAGATCGCCAGTTCAAGCCCCGGTACCAACAACATCAAAAAATGTGGATGGAAAAAGGTGAAACACCCACACCTGCCTCCACTCTCATTCGCCCCACTCTGGACCTCTGAGCAAGGCCCTCAACCCCCACCATCTGCTCCCTAACAGGTCTCTCTTGACAATGAGTTCTCGTGGCTCAATGAGACTACCTGGATAAATAAAGGGTAAATGAAAACAACTTTAATTCAAGTGGATGGCCTCACCTGTCTGTCCACGTATCGTCTTTTTACATCCATTAGTTACAGGAAACAGGAAGGAGAGGGACAGAAACCTCAGGAGGAACCATGGAAACAGACGTTGGCCCCGTTTGCTTGAACTCCGTTACCTTCAGATACAGACAACACCTTTGGAAAGGTTTTATTTGCTCGTTTAGAGTCGGGGCTTTGAGAAGATGGTCCATCGTTCAGTTTGAAAAATCTCTGCAGGCTCCAACACGCGCAGCGTTTCCATCAGTGCCGTGACAGATTATTTGCTCTGCCCCCACCTCAGCTGCTCATGTTTACTGCTCTTTCACATCTTGACTGATTAATTACCTCTTTGTTTCCATCCTTTGTCTCCCCCCCACCCTCATCTTTTTCAAAATGCCGCAACACAACAAGGCTAATTAATCAGCGTCGTCCCAGATCCAGCCGGAGCTCGTTCCTCTCTGCGCCTCCAACAGCCTTCTGCACGATGGAGCGATGCTTGATGAGCTACTCACAGCCATTTGTTTTTATGGCGACTTCTTCATTTTTTAACAAGAAATTTGCAAATGTGCTGTTTGTAGTTAGAGGCTGCACTTCATCTGGAGGGTGGCACGAGTGTCGGCGGCCTCTGAGATGGATGCAAACAGGTGGTGTGCAGCTTCTCCACGCAGCGTTAGTTCTTGTGGTTGTCTGAGAGCCTGCGTTCGCTTTGTTCAATTAATGAAGATGCTAATTACATTTTAGAGCCATTTACTAAAGTTAATGTGGATTTCTCTACAACAACTGATGAACAGTAAACTGCAACAAACAGGGGGGTTCGAGCACAGTTCCTCTAATCTAAAATACCTCGTTCTTTGTGTAGGAACGATTGAGTGATCAGCCATTTTCATAAAACCAAACGGAAAACACGTGAAATGTAGAAACTACATTTTTTACATACGTTTTTAATTTTATGGTAGCGATTCATCTCAGAGGGTTGCTCCAGGTCCATGTTTCCTCTGTGAGGCACCCCCAACAGTCTGTGGAGGTCTAGGGCCTGAGAAGACCAGTTGTTGGAGGTTTTGGGGGGAACGTTGTCCTGTTCTGGTCTGTTGGAGGATTCCGGTGGTTCAGCGGACCTGGGTCTGTTTTGCTGGATTTTTAGTTTCCCGAGGAGACACTTGCTTTCAGCTGGTGAGAGGTCTGGACAGCAGACGGGTCCGTTCAGCGCCTGGACCTTTCTGCTGCTGCTGTAATGGATGTGTAACATTGTCTTGCTAAAATCTGCAAGAGCTTCCCTGAAAAAGACGTTGTCTGGATGGGAGCACAACCCAGATATACTTTTCTGCATTGATGGTGCTTTTTCAAATGTGTAAACAGCTAATGCTAGTGGCACTAATGCACCCCCATATCATCAGAGATGCAGGTTTTACCATACTTTCCGCCCTTTAAGTCGCACCGCCCTATATGTCGCATCAGTCCAATTATGTCCAATAACGTGGAAAAATCCATAAACGTGTCACACCTCCGTATACGTCGCATCTATTATGCGTCACCGCTGATGCGTCGCGTAAGTTACGCGTCACCGCTGACAACCTGGAAATGTGGGCCGGTGTTTTGCCAAAAATGGATTGGCTGCCAAATGGCCGCAGGAGCGTGCACGGAAGGACTTTAACAAGATTAACACTTAAAAACAATTATTTGTTTGCTGAAAATTATAGCAAAGATGTGTCTTAGCTGAACTTTTCCTTAATAAATGAACGTAATTGTCAAATCAGCTGGATTAAAAAATTTGTTTCGCTACGTGCAAAACGTGCACCCGCACGGGTGGGAACGCTGCATTTCTTTAAAATCTAACAAGATAAACACCTAAAAATATATATTTGTTTGCTGACATATAATGTCAGCAAACAGTAAAGATGTTTCTGAGCTGAAATTTACCTTTAAAAATTAACGTAATGTTCAAATCAGCTGGATTTAAATATTTCAATTCGCTTTGACGGCTCTTACGTAAAATAAATACGAAATAAATTATGAATAAATCGAATTTTAGCTCAAACATCTCCTAATGCTAATCAGTTGTAAATGTCCATCCAGTGATTACAAGTTTCATCAAAATCTGTCTTGTGGTTCTTGAGCTATTTTGCTAACAGTCAAACACTGAGGTAACAGTAGTTCATACCTCCAGAGAGCAGGGGGCCGTGCTGCGACAGAGTGAATCCGAGCAGAGGGGGCTGCTGTCGGACACATGAGCTGGGAACGCTCGGTGGACCCTAGCGGCTGAAAGTGGTACTGCTCCATTTTTTTCGTCAGAATGAATGGAAACTGTCATCTCAGCCAAAAATTGGTCTAAAAGTATGGGGGAAAATCCATAAATATGTCGCTTCGCCGCATAAGTCGCAGGACATGAAAATTAGGGGAAAAAACTGTGACTTATAGGCCGGAAAATACGGTAGAACTGTGCATTGATAACAAGCTGGATGGTCACTCTCCTTTTCTGTATAGAGCAGGGGTGTCAAACCCACTTACAAAAAGGGGCCAAAATCAAAACTTTTTTCAAACGAAGGGCCAATTTCAGAATCTACACGAACTCAAGTTAAATACCCAACGTCTTTTCTTGTTCGTAGGTTCCTCAGCAAGAGTTTGAATGGTCTCATTTGATGTTCCCCCACACTCTCAACATCATAATCAAAGAAAAAGCTCAGAAGTGATAAAAGTATTTTTTTTTTGTTTAACATATGTATCATCTTGGGGGCCATAAGATGTCACGAGGACCACATTTGGCCCCCGGCCTTGAGTTTGACATATGTGGTTTAGAGGATGTGGCATCTGTGGCATTAAAAAAAGCCCAATTCAAATCCATGCGACCCCAGAACAGTTCTTCACCTCAGTCCATCTGGAACAAGCTCTGGTCCAGAGGAGACGGCAGCTGTTCTGGATGGTGTTCACATCTGGCTTCTACTTTGTCTGATAGAGCTTTTCTGGATGAACTGTGTTTACAGAAGTCTTCCTGAACCCAGAACAGAACCAGACCTGGTTTTAATGCAGTGGCCCCCGAGGGCCCGAAGATGACGTCCAATATTGAACTGAATGTTTAAATAATTAGATGATAAAGAGTTCCTTAAACATGTGAAATGTTTTCTTTTGGAATTAAAACTAAAGTTTGTGAGATTAATTTCTCATTTATTGTTTTGGCGTTAAGGTTATTTTTGAAACGTCAGTTTGTTTAACAGAGTTGTGCATTTTTCTAACAAATGAACCCATCAACAGGTACATGTACACGTGAACACAACTTACTGTTGTGTTTCTCTACAGCCTGAAGTTATAAAGTGCGGCTGACAACGTGAGCCCGGAGTGGGCTCGGTAAAGGCCGTAATGTTCTCACACATCAGACTCTTTTCTGCTTTAATGGGCTCGGGCTTTTTGCTGGTTAGTTCTTAGCTTTGATTCACCGGGAAGGCATCCAGCATTCTTGACAGCCCAGAAAATAGCAAATGGATAAACGGTGGAAGGAAGGAGGTAATGGAAAAAGGGCTTTGGATGGTTTAGATAGTGAGTCTTCTGTAAGTCCATTCGATGTTGAGAAGGCGAAGATTTGTAACGACGTCGAAGGGTTCTGCAGCGCTCGTAAACCTGCCATCTTTACCCCCGTGTGGATGAGCTCGGCTCAGAAAGCAACGTGCGTTTTTCTTCTGCGTGCACATGCTGCTACACTTACATCAGATTGCGGCACAGGCCGAGATATCTTCTTTTCTGCCGCTAGCTGTGAAAAAACAAGAGAAATGCATCAAATAGAAACAAACAACAACTCTCAAGCTGGAGCTGCATCTTTCAGTGAACATGCATTTAGCTAAGAATAGAGCCAGGCATGATAAAGATGGGCAGACAAAAGAGTGCATACAGAAGCCCACTCAGAAACAAACTTGCTTTTTTTTTGTTTTCTGCCACGATTTATCTGTCAGACTCTTGTAGATGATCCCTCTGCAAACACAGGAGTGTGGCATGTGCAGAGGATGGAGGATTACAAACAAGATGCTCACAAGTTGCCCTCTCTGGTTTCTGGCCAGATTAAAACATAAAACACAACAAAAGAAGGAGAAATGACTCTGACGGATGACAGCTGGGCTACAAATCTGAGCCTTTATCCTCGGTCTGTACGACAGAGAGAAGCCTGAGCAGTTTGGTCCTGATGGATGGCCCAAATGGGTTCGTTATCACGGGAACTCAAAGTGCTTTTCAAACCCAAAGTAGCAATTGATTATATATAAAATGTGCTTAAGGGGGAAAAAACATCTCATTCTTCTGTTATTTTCTTTAAAACGCTATACATGCAAATAAATAAAAGGCCTCACATTCCTTGTTGGAGTCACTGCTCTTTATGTCCCAGCTTTAAACTCAGATTATTTTCTTGAGTTATGACTGTTATGTTCAAACCTTGAGAATAATAATCTAATGCCATCTGCTGGAGCAAGTATGCACTGGGGAGGATGCAGGGTGACACTGGGGAGGATGCAGGGTGACACTGGGGAGGATGCAGGGTGACACTGGGGAGGATGCAGGGTGACACTGGGGAGGATGCAGGGTGACACTGGGGAGGATGCAGGGTGACACTGGAGAAGATGCAGGGTGACACTGGGGAGGATGCAGGGTGACACTGGGGAGGATGCAGGGTGACACTGGGAGAGGATGCAGGGTGACACTGGGGAGGATGCAGGGTGACACTGGGGAGGATGCAGGGTGACACTGGGGAGGATGCAGGGTGACACTGGGGAGGATGCAGGGTGACACTGGGGAGGATGCAGGGTGACACTGGGGAGGATGCAGGGTGACACTGGAGAAGATGCAGGGTGACACTGGAGAAGATGCAGGGTGACACTGGGGAGGATGCAGGGTGACACTGGGGAGGATGCAGGGTGACACTGGGGAGGATGCAGGGTGACACTGGGGAGGATGCAGGGTGACACTGGGGAGGATGCAGGGTGACACTGGGGAGGATGCAGGGTGACACTGGGGAGGATGCAGGGTGACACTGGGGAGGATGCAGGGTGACACTGGGGAGGATGCAGGGTGACACTGGGGAGGATGCAGGGTGACACTGGAGAAGATGCAGGGTGACACTGGGGAGGATGCAGGGTGACACTGGGGAGGATGCAGGGTGACACTGGGGAGGATGCAGGGTGACACTGGGGAGGATGCAGGGTGACACTGGGGAGGATGCAGGGTGACACTGGGGAGGATGCAGGGTGACACTGGGGAGGATGCAGGGTGACACTGGGGAGGATGCAGGGTGACACTGGGGAGGATGCAGGGTGACACTGGGGAGGATGCAGGGTGACACTGGGGAGGATGCAGGGTGACACTGGGGAGGATGCAGGGTGACACTGGGGAGGATGCAGGGTGACACTGGGGAGGATGCAGGGTGACACTGGGGAGGATGCAGGGTGACACTGGGGAGGATGCAGGGTGACACTGGGGAGGATGCAGGGTGACACTGGGGAGGATGCAGGGTGACACTGGGGAGGATGCAGGGTGACACTGGGGAGGATGCAGGGTGACACTGGGGAGGATGCAGGGTGACACTGGGGAGGATGCAGGGTGACACTGGGGAGGATGCAGGGTGACACTGGGGAGGATGCAGGGTGACACTGGGGAGGATGCAGGGTGACACTGGGGAGGATGCAGGGTGACACTGGGGAGGATGCAGGGTGACACTGGGGAGGATGCAGGGTGACACTGGGGAGGATGCAGGGTGACACTGGGGAGGATGCAGGGTGACACTGGGGAGGATGCAGGGTGACACTGGGGAGGATGCAGGGTGACACTGGGGAAGATGCAGGGTGACACTGGAGAAGATGCAGGGTGACACTGGGGAGGATGCAGGGTGACACTGGGGAGGATGCAGGGTGACACTGGGGAGGATGCAGGGTGACACTGGAGAAGATGCAGGGTGACACTGGGGAGGATGCAGGGTGACACTGGGGAGGATGCAGGGTGACACTGGGGAGGATGCAGGGTGACACTGGGGAGGATGCAGGGTGACACTGGGGAGGATGCAGGGTGACACTGGGGAGGATGCAGGGTGACACTGGGGAGGATGCAGGGTGACACTGGGGAGGATGCAGGGTGACACTGGGGAGGATGCAGGGTGACACTGGGGAGGATGCAGGGTGACACTGGGGAGGATGCAGGGTGACACTGGGGAGGATGCAGGGTGACACTGGGGAGGATGCAGGGTGACACTGGGGAGGATGCAGGGTGACACTGGGGAGGATGCAGGGTGACACTGGGGAGGATGCAGGGTGACACTGGGGAGGATGCAGGGTGACACTGGGGAGGATGCAGGGTGACACTGGGGAGGATGCAGGGTGACACTGGGGAGGATGCAGGGTGACACTGGGGAGGATGCAGGGTGACACTGGGGAGGATGCAGGGTGACACTGGGGAGGATGCAGGGTGACACTGGGGAGGATGCAGGGTGACACTGGGGAGGATGCAGGGTGACACTGGGGAGGATGCAGGGTGACACTGGGGAGGATGCAGGGTGACACTGGGGAGGATGCAGGGTGACACTGGGGAGGATGCAGGGTGACACTGGGGAGGATGCAGGGTGACACTGGGGAGGATGCAGGGTGACACTGGGGAGGATGCAGGGTGACACTGGGGAGGATGCAGGGTGACACTGGGGAGGATGCAGGGTGACACTGGGGAGGATGCAGGGTGACACTGGGGAGGATGCAGGGTGACACTGGGGAGGATGCAGGGTGACACTGGGGAGGATGCAGGGTGACACTGGGGAAGATGCAGGGTGACACTGGGGAGGATGCAGGGTGACACTGGGGAAGATGCAGGGTGACACTGGGGAGGATGCAGGGTGACACTGGGGAGGATGCAGGGTGACACTGGGGAGGATGCAGGGTGACACTGGGGAGGATGCAGGGTGACACTGGGGAGGATGCAGGGTGACACTGGGGAGGATGCAGGGTGACACTGGGGAGGATGCAGGGTGACACTGGGGAGGATGCAGGGTGACACTGGGGAGGATGCAGGGTGACACTGGGGAGGATGCAGGGTGACACTGGGGAGGATGCAGGGTGACACTGGGGAGGATGCAGGGTGACACTGGGGAGGATGCAGGGTGACACTGGGGAGGATGCAGGGTGACACTGGGGAGGATGCAGGGTGACACTGGGGAGGATGCAGGGTGACACTGGGGAGGATGCAGGGTGACACTGGGGAGGATGCAGGGTGACACTGGGGAGGATGCAGGGTGACACTGGGGAGGATGCAGGGTGACACTGGGGAGGATGCAGGGTGACACTGGGGAGGATGCAGGGTGACACTGGGGAGGATGCAGGGTGACACTGGGGAGGATGCAGGGTGACACTGGGGAGGATGCAGGGTGACACTGGGGAGGATGCAGGGTGACACTGGGGAGGATGCAGGGTGACACTGGGGAGGATGCAGGGTGACACTGGGGAGGATGCAGGGTGACACTGGGGAGGATGCAGGGTGACACTGGGGAGGATGCAGGGTGACACTGGGGAGGATGCAGGGTGACACTGGGGAGGATGCAGGGTGACACTGGGGAGGATGCAGGGTGACACTGGGGAGGATGCAGGGTGACACTGGGGAGGATGCAGGGTGACACTGGAGGATGCAGGGTGACACTGGGGAGGATGCAGGGTGACACTGGGGAGGATGCAGGGTGACACTGGGGAGGATGCAGGGTGACACTGGGGAGGATGCAGGGTGACACTGGAGAAGATGCAGGGTGACACTGGGGAGGATGCAGGGTGACACTGGGGAGGATGCAGGGTGACACTGGGGAGGATGCAGGGTGACACTGGGGAGGATGCAGGGTGACACTGGGGAGGATGCAGGGTGACACTGGGGAGGATGCAGGGTGACACTGGGGAGGATGCAGGGTGACACTGGGGAGGATGCAGGGTGACACTGGGGAGGATGCAGGGTGACACTGGGGAGGATGCAGGGTGACACTGGGGAGGATGCAGGGTGACACTGGGGAGGATGCAGGGTGACACTGGGGAGGATGCAGGGTGACACTGGGGAGGATGCAGGGTGACACTGGGGAGGATGCAGGGTGACACTGGGGAGGATGCAGGGTGACACTGGGGAGGATGCAGGGTGACACTGGGGAGGATGCAGGGTGACACTGGAGAAGATGCAGGGTGACACTGGGGAGGATGCAGGGTGACACTGGGGAGGATGCAGGGTGACACTGGGGAGGATGCAGGGTGACACTGGGGAGGATGCAGGGTGACACTGGGGAGGATGCAGGGTGACACTGGGGAGGATGCAGGGTGACACTGGGGAGGATGCAGGGTGACACTGGGGAGGATGCAGGGTGACACTGGGGAGGATGCAGGGTGACACTGGGGAGGATGCAGGGTGACACTGGGGAGGATGCAGGGTGACACTGGGGAGGATGCAGGGTGACACTGGGGAGGATGCAGGGTGACACTGGGGAGGATGCAGGGTGACACTGGGGAGGATGCAGGGTGACACTGGGGAGGATGCAGGGTGACACTGGGGAGGATGCAGGGTGACACTGGGGAGGATGCAGGGTGACACTGGGGAGGATGCAGGGTGACACTGGGGAGGATGCAGGGTGACACTGGGGAGGATGCAGGGTGACACTGGGGAGGATGCAGGGTGACACTGGGGAGGATGCAGGGTGACACTGGAGAAGATGCAGGGTGACACTGGGGAGGATGCAGGGTGACACTGGGGAGGATGCAGGGTGACACTGGGGAGGATGCAGGGTGACACTGGGGAGGATGCAGGGTGACACTGGGGAGGATGCAGGGTGACACTGGGGAGGATGCAGGGTGACACTGGGGAGGATGCAGGGTGACACTGGGGAGGATGCAGGGTGACACTGGGGAGGATGCAGGGTGACACTGGGGAGGATGCAGGGTGACACTGGGGAGGATGCAGGGTGACACTGGGGAGGATGCAGGGTGACACTGGGGAGGATGCAGGGTGACACTGGGGAGGATGCAGGGTGACACTGGGGAGGATGCAGGGTGACACTGGGGAGGATGCAGGGTGACACTGGGGAGGATGCAGGGTGACACTGGGGAGGATGCAGGGTGACACTGGGGAGGATGCAGGGTGACACTGGGGAGGATGCAGGGTGACACTGGGGAGGATGCAGGGTGACACTGGGGAGGATGCAGGGTGACACTGGGGAGGATGCAGGGTGACACTGGGGAGGATGCAGGGTGACACTGGGGAGGATGCAGGGTGACACTGGGGAGGATGCAGGGTGACACTGGGGAGGATGCAGGGTGACACTGGGGAGGATGCAGGGTGACACTGGGGAGGATGCAGGGTGACACTGGGGAGGATGCAGGGTGACACTGGGGAGGATGCAGGGTGACACTGGGGAGGATGCAGGGTGACACTGGGGAGGATGCAGGGTGACACTGGGGAGGATGCAGGGTGACACTGGGGAGGATGCAGGGTGACACTGGGGAGGATGCAGGGTGACACTGGGGAGGATGCAGGGTGACACTGGGGAGGATGCAGGGTGACACTGGGGAGGATGCAGGGTGACACTGGGGAGGATGCAGGGTGACACTGGGGAGGATGCAGGGTGACACTGGGGAGGATGCAGGGTGACACTGGGGAGGATGCAGGGTGACACTGGGGAGGATGCAGGGTGACACTGGGGAGGATGCAGGGTGACACTGGGGAGGATGCAGGGTGACACTGGGGAGGATGCAGGGTGACACTGGGGAGGATGCAGGGTGACACTGGGGAGGATGCAGGGTGACACTGGGGAGGATGCAGGGTGACACTGGGGAGGATGCAGGGTGACACTGGGGAGGATGCAGGGTGACACTGGGGAGGATGCAGGGTGACACTGGGGAGGATGCAGGGTGACACTGGGGAGGATGCAGGGTGACACTGGGGAGGATGCAGGGTGACACTGGGGAGGATGCAGGGTGACACTGGGGAGGATGCAGGGTGACACTGGGGAGGATGCAGGGTGACACTGGGGAGGATGCAGGGTGACACTGGGGAGGATGCAGGGTGACACGGGGTAAAGTGGTCAGTGCTGCTGTCTCACAGTGAGAAGGTTGCTGCAGGATTGCCATCTTTCTGGGTGGACTTTACATGTTCTCTCTGTGCATGCATGAAGTTTCTCTGGGTTTTCTGGATTCCGCCCACTGACCAAAAAACATGCGTGGCATCCAATTAACCTTACACGTTAGATTAATTGTTCTTTTATTTTATTTTTTTAACAAAGTTAATGTTTAGAAGGTTTTCTATGTTCCTTCTCTATGGTGGTTGGATTATGGATGGATGGATGGATGGATGGTTGGATGATGGCTGGATGAATGGATGGTTGGATGGGTGGATGATGGCTGGATGAATGGATGGTTGGATGGTGGATGATTATGATAGATGGATGGATGGATGGATGGATGGATGGATGGATGGATGAGGATGAATGGATAGTTGAATGATGGATGGATGAATGGATGGGTGGATGAATGGATGGATGATGGCTGGATGAATGGATGGCTGGATGATGGATGGTGATGATAGATGGATGGATGGATGATGGCTGGATGACTGGATGGATGGAGGATGGATGTCTGATGATAGATGGGTGGATAGTGGATGATGGATGGATGGATGGAGGATGAATGGATAGTTGAATGATGGATGGATGAATGGATGGGTGGATGAATGGATGGATGATGGCTGTATGATGGATGATGATGATAGATAGATGGGTGGATGATGGATGAATGATGGATGGATGGAAGGATGGATGGATAGATGGAGAATGGATGGCTGATGATAAATGGATGGATGGTGGATGAATGGATGGGTGGATGATGGATGGATGGATAGATGGATGATAGATGATGGATGGGTGGATGAATGGATGGATGACACTTGGATGAATGGATGGTTGGATGATGGATGATGATGGATGGATGGATGAATGAATGATGGATGGATGGAGGATGGATGTTTGATGATAGATGGATGTATGATGATGAATGGATGATGGATGGTGGATGAATGGATGGGTGGATGATGGATGGATGGATGATAGATTTATGATGATGGATGGATGATAGATGAAAGATGGATGGATGGATTGATGATGGATGGATGATAGATTTATGATGATGGATGGATGGATGATAGATGAAAGATGGATGGATGGATGATGGATGAATGATAGATGGATGGATCAGCATCCACCACACCAGTTGTTTTCTCAGCATCTGTAAAATTGACTGAGTTACAGACACTTTGGTGCAGGGGTCACCAACGTGGTGCCCGCGGGCACCCGGGTGCCCCCAAGGACCATTTGAGGTGCCCCCGGACCTGTTCTAAAAATAGCACAACTCACTACTAAGCTGCATTTAAATTTTCATTTTATTCAGTTGTTATTCTTTTTTTGTATTTATATATATTTTAAAATGTCTATCTTAAAAATATGTTCTTAAAAATATGTTTATTATACTTTTTTTTTTCAATTTACGCTTTGTTATTTCCGAAGAGTTTATCAAACTGGTGCCCTTTGTATGACTTCGTACCCACGAAGTAGCTCTCAGTTTCAAAAAGGTTGGTGACACCTGCTTTGGTGTTTTCTGAAGTATGTTGGTTGTGGCGGCCATCTTGAATGTAGTTGATGACCATCAGTGATGACTGTCAGGAAGTGGCGTCCACGAGTTCAACACAAACAGAAAAAGCCTTTCAGCTGCAGGTGAACATAAAGAAGTTTTTCATAAAGAAACTGATTTTTCTCTTTCTTCTCTCCTCGTCCTTCAGTGATGGAAGTCTGTCCACCAAGCAGATTGTCTTCCTGCAGAGACCTGTCCTGAACCGAAAGAGGAAGGAAGCCAAGGTACACACCTGCACATCTGTCTGTTCTCTCACTAACTGAGGGCTCCGTTCAGACGTTACCTGCTCACCGTCTCAGACCAGGGTCCACCACGTCCTCCTCAGGTGGTTTGGTTCCTCTCAGACAAACTGGTTGTTGTAGATCAAAGTAAAGCAGCTCCAGCAGCAGCAGACCTGTTGTTCTGTTCATGCTTTTCTTGCCGACTCCAAACATCGGTGCTAATCTTTGAGACTAAACCTCTTTCTGCAGCGGAATGAGTCCATGTTGATGCTTTAAGTTCACATCACACGAGCAGATCTGAGAGAGCCCCACACCTCCAGAAGAGCTGCTGCTAACACAAACAAATGTTTCCAGTCATCAAAACACATCTGGACTGAGTGAAGCAGAAAAGCTTCAGTTTTGTCTCAACTTGTCTTAAAGTCTTTGGTTCTTAACGTGTGTTTTGTTGAATTTCAAGCAGGCTTCATTTTTTTAATGTCATTTTCTGCCAAAGATGGATCCTCCTGGGTTCATCAAACTACTTCTGCTTACCATATTTTCCGGCATATAAGTCGCACCTTTTGCCTAATTTGCATGCCCTGCGACTTATAGGGCGAAGCGACATATTTATGGATTTTTTTCCCATATTTTTAGACCAATTTTTGGCTGAGATATGACAGTTTTTCATTTTGGCAAAAGAAATGGTGCAGTACCACATTCTGCCGCTAGGGAGCGCAGGCAGCACCACTTTAGGCCGCTAGGCGCACAGGCAGTACCCCTTTCAGCCGCTAGGGGGCATAGGCAGCACCACTTTAGGCCGCTAGGTGCGCAGGCAGTACCACTTTCGGCCGCTAGGGGCACAGGCAGTACCACTTTCAGCCTCTAGGGGTGCAGGCAGTACCACTTTCGGCCGCTATGGGCGCTAAAGGGCCCTCTAGGCTGTTGACGGCTGCCGGCGTACCTGTAGGCATTCCCCATTATTTGTGTATTCAGAGCCACCAAAATCCCATCACCCCGCGCCAAATACGTGAGTGTGAGTAGGAGAACAGAGAGACAACATCAACAGCGAGAGAGAACAAAGAAAGAAAATGCCGCCTAAAAGGAAGTCCTATGCTGCAGATTTCAAGCTGCAAGTTATCAAATACGTAGCAGAACACGGGAACCGTGCAGCCGACCGTCATTTCGGGGTGAGTGAGAAGCTCGTCCATGACTGGAGGAAGGCGGAGGGCTCGCTCACGGCAATGAAGCGGGCAAAGAGGGCAAACCGCGGGTGCAAGGCCCGGTGGCCCGATCTGGAAGAAAGGGTGAAGACGTGGGTTCTGCAGGAGCGTGCGTCTGGCAGAGGGCTGTCCACTGTGCAGCTACAGCTGCAAGCGATGTCCGTTGCTAAGGAGATGGACATCACAAGTTTGCTGGGGGACCGTCGTGGTGCTTTAGATTATGCGCCGCCACCAACTTTCCATTAGAGCGCACACCACAATGTGCCAGAAGCTGCCGGCAGACTTTGAGGAGAAGGTGGCGAGTTTCCGGGCATTTGTGGACCATCAAGTGCAGGAGCACCGCGTCTCGCCAGACCATATTATTAATATGGATGAGGTGTCCCTCAGCAGTGACGCGTTATGTCAGATGCGACTTATAGGGTGAAGCGACATATTTATGGATTTTTCCAATTTATTGGACATAATTGGACTGATACGACTTATAGGGCGGTGCGACTTATAGGCCGGAAAATACGGTACTTTTTTGTTATTTTAGCTGTTATCAAAATGTTTGGCTCATCCTGTAGACGGGTGCCGTGACTTGGATTTTCGTTACTTTTATACCAGTGTTTCCTATATATTCACTTTATATCAGTTCTCTCTAACCCTGCAGTCTGTGGAAACCTTCAGAAGATCTTTATGTAACTGATCCGACTTTATGTTTTAATTTTGTCCGCGTGTTCGGTCAAACTAAAAGCCTTCGGGCCAACAATTACTCCCCTCCCATTGTAATCTCCTGCTCAGACTTGTTTTGAATCAGCTCGTTACGCCTGTGCAATATTAGATCCTCCGTGAGTCATTCCTAATTAAGTCTGCGTGTTCTGCTTTGTGGCCCAAAGTGTTTTTTTTTAACTAACACGCTAATGTAAATGTTTCAGAAATTGATCTTCAAGCCCCGGAGCAAGTCCAGCAAGAACTCCATCAAAGAAACGGCAAAGAACAAGAAGAAAAGGACAACCGAGAAAGAATGTGAAGATTCCAAGATCCCGAACGACAGAGGGACAAAGGACGACAAGACTGCAGCTGAGAGGGGGAACGGAGCGCAGGTGGAGGCAGCGAGAGACGGGGAGAAAAAGAAGAAGAAAAGGTGTGAAGAAGATAAAAAGATCGAAGGTGGGATTGAAATCAGCATAGACGCCGTCACAAAGAAAGACGGAGCAGCCAAAAGTGAAGGCATGAAGGCAGAAAACTGCACCGAAGAAGAAGTAAAGATGACTCTGGATGGAGGGGGGTCTAAAGAAAACGGAGAGCCATCGGGGAACGAAGAAGTCAAGGTGGTCTCTGAAAGCGTTGTGACCGTTGAGGCTTCGAGCGAGACCAAAGAAAAGGAGA
>JBBPBX010041621.1:0-10258 GCA_038048925.1 Garcialebias charrua | reverse complement strand
TTACAGTAAAGGAAAAATTACAATTCATTCCACTTTTATATTGATTTTTAATTGATTTTTTTACATTTACAAGTTAATAAACGGTGCCTCCAAACTGTTTTGCTGTCTAAAACGATATCCATAAAATATAAAAGAAAAAATCAAACTTAAATATATTCTGAAAATGTTTCCGTGTGGACAAGCTGAGTCCAGAGGACTGTCAGTGGAGGGTCCTGGTTGAGGCGATGGGAGAGACGTTTGCTGCGAGGGGCAATCCAGAGTATGCGGAGATAATTATTTGAGCTGTAAAACACTGAGTGCTTCAGAGAGAGACAATAATCACTCTTTGGTGCGGTGGGCCAAGCTCACCTTGCATACAGAACGCGTCAGAAAAGGATCAGCTTCATTAGACATGCCCAGTTATAGGCCTGTCGCGATAGACAATAAATCAATTACCGGTAATCGCATGATAAATGAAAATCATCGACCTCATTTTCATTTATCGACTTTATCGTTTCTTCAAGTCTCTTTCTACTGAAGACAATGATGACAACTCCGGTGCTCTTCACTGACCTCTCCCTTTCTCTCTAAAATCTGTTTTAACCATCCAAAATCACGTTCTTGGATCGTTAAAAGCAGCTAAGCTGAGAAGCTAAGCTAACAGGCAGACCTCAGGAAAAATCCTCCGTCTTGTCGAAGCTCCAAAATTCACGGTTGAAACCCGTGCCTTCGTGTAAAAAGTTGTTTTTCTTTGCACAAAGAAGCTGAAAACTTGTTTACTGATTTTTTTTATTAAAATCTTTGTGTGAAAAATGCTAAAGAGCTCAAACCACACCGAGCGTCCGCCATTTTGAGAACCGAAGAGAGACAGCCCATGTCACGTCAAGGGGCCTCCCTCCCATTTTTCTTAAAGAGACATGCTGCTCGCTCCCTCACTATCCATTATTTGGTTCAAACTGTCTTATACTGCCATCCGGTGGTCAAAAAAGGTACTACATCCAAAACAAATTACACTTTCCTTTACAATAATTACTCGTTATTGTCAAATTTCAAACAATATTATTGTTCATCGCAATAATTTCTGAGACAATGAATCGCCCAGCAGAATTTATCGTGACAGGCCTACCCAGTTAGCTTTACCTGCAGGACCCAGGACTTATTTCTGCACACATCTGTGCTCTGAACTCTGGACAGCAGCTGCCAACAGACGCTGCTCGTGCTCGATCAACCAGAGGTGAGGGTTGTGAGGGAGGAAGGGAGGTTTTAGTGACAAAAAGACCAAAACGCCCGAGAGAGCCAAATAAAAGTAACAAAGTGGCTCATTTAAAGTAACGGTGGTTTCTGTTCGAAACTCCCTGCAGAGTTTTCTTTCATCGTTTTACCTGCAGCGCTGTAAGCACCTTTACCAGACGCCGTTTCTGACATTAACCAAGTCGCGTTGCGTTGTTATTACGGCACTGCGGAGCTTTCCATTTCAGGGGTGGAACAGGGGGAGGCGGCAGCGTTTACTGCGCTCCGTGACTCGCTAATGGACTTGGTCAGCGGGGAGTCTATCAGTAATCATGCGTTTATAATGGGGGTCACTTGTTGGGGGAGTTATTGACAACAAAACACCTCAACGTGTCACGCCTCGCATTTAACGGTGATGCCACGGGGAACCATAATCCTGAAGGATTGTGTTTGATTTTGCATAGAAAAAAACTGACAATTACCATAAAGTACATTTATTAAACTGCATTTTGTTGATCAAAAAGCAACACAAAAAAAAACCTGCTGCCCAGTATGCTTTGTCACGATTAGCATATTTTATTGTATGGTAATAAATGATGGTATGGTGAAGGAAAAACGGCTACAATCAGCTGAACAAGTGCTCTCCTTTTAGAAGGACTCGTCCACCCGCCGCTGAGATTTCTGTCAATGTAAAATGGCAAAATGTTTTTGTGTAGCGTAGAATATAAAACTGTGACCAGTGTAGCCTTATTCCTATACTGTACATGACCCACAACCTGCTACTAGAAACGTTTTAGAGGCTTATTGGTGATTTGTTCTGTTTGTTCGAGTCAAACAGGAAGTGCTTTATCAGAACGGTGTTTCCTGTTTTGTTACTGGAATTAAGAGCGAAGGGGTCAAAGTGTTCGTCCATATGAAGGTAGCATGTTTTCAGTTCTTGAACATGTGAATGTTTTGTTTTCCCGTCAAAGAAGGCTTTTTGTGTTGCCTCTGCATTTCTGCTAAAGCTTGCAAAAGAAAAATGCTGACACGTCGAGCTACCTTTGAGCAGCCAAGAAGATGTACGTCCGATGATTACTTTGTGAGAGATTCATTCAAATCCACCACATGTTTTCATAACACACACAAACGGCAGCAGGCGATCGAGATCTGGTTTATACGTTTTATTATTTGTGTGCTGTTTAAATCTAAAAGCCATGATGTTTATCTTTGAACCTCTTGGTGACACAGCTGAGAGCAGAATCTGGAAATTTAATTTGAGAACGTTCTAAACCTGACCATGTTTCAACTCCCGTTCCAGTTGGACGATTGGCAGAACTACATTTCTGCTCATCCTGTGGATTGTTCTTTCTGAGTTTATATTAACCTTGACAGGGAGACTAAAATAGATTTTTTTTAAATCGTCTAAACAATGCTGAACCATGTTAACTTCATCGCGAGTGAAGAAGAAGGGTCCTTTAACCAATCTAAAAAAGTTACAGTAAGCCAGGTCCTCTGGACGGATTCTTCTTGTTGAAACGTTTCTTCTGTTATCCAAAGGACTTCTTCAGTCTGAGGAGCTGCACTAAACTCAGTCTTATAAATAGCACCTTCTCACAGTGGATCAACCAGTTTGTTGTTGACATCCAGAACTAGTTGTTCACATGATAAAGGAGGACCATCAACCTAACGATGGATCATTAGTGCCCTGATGTCCGCTTGCTATTCACACAAGCTGAGTGACACTAGTAATGACAGCACTGTAAGAAGGTGACAGTTGGACACGGAGGCTCCGCCCCTTTTGGAGTGTTTTGGAAAGAAGACTAAATGTTTCAAGAAGAACCTGTCAAAAGGACCCTACTTAACTTTTTTAGATTTTTCTACCTGGATTATTGAACATGCATCAGGATATGCCTTTAACAAATGTTACGCTCAAGCTAGGGCTGGACAATAATTTGATATCGATATAAATCACGATATAATTTTATTCACTAACGATGATATGAGTTTTAAGCACGTTTTCGATATTTTGATATACAGGGAGTCCCCGACTTACGAACGAGTTCCGTTCCTACGGTCCGTTCGTAACACGAAAATGACGTAGGTCGGAAACCACATGAGCCGCCACTGATACACGTACATGTACGGTAATGAACAGTTACCAAGCACATCACCTATCCTAACACAGCTACATAATTATCAAAAAACACATACAGTACTGTACAGTACATTTAGAGACATACAGTACTGTACAGTAATTAAATTTAAAAAATACAATTTCTTATTGTGAGCTGGTCTCCGCCACCCATCGGGTCCGTGTCTCCGGTTGGGCCGCGTTAGCATTTTAACCCCCCGTTAAGCTTGGTGTAGTCCCTACAAAAGGCTGCCTAGCTGTTTCTCCATGTTTTAGCATGTTAGCTCGGTGTTCATCCAACATCTGAGGCTAAAAGGCAGACATTGAGGCGAGCTCCCGGCTGCAGAAGACGTCTCCGCCGCCCGTCGGGTCCGTGTCTCCAGACGGGCTAGCGTTAGCATTTACCCCCTCGTTAGCTCAGTGTCGTCCCTCCAAAAGGGTGCGCAGCTATTTCTCTGCGTTTTAGCATGTTAGCTCGGTGTTCATCCAACATCTGAGGCTAAAAGGCAGACATCGAGGCGAGCTCCCGGCTGAAGAAGGCATCTCCGCCGCCCGTCGGGTCCGTGTCTCCAGAGGGGCTAGCGTTAGCATTTACCCCCTCGTTAGCTCAGTGTCATCTCTCCAAAAGGGTGTGCAGCTGTTTCTCCGTGTTTTAGCATGTTAGCTTGGTGTTCATACAACATCTGAAGCTAAAAGGCAGACATCGAGGCGAGCTCCCGGCTGCAGAAGGCGTCTCTGCCGCCCGTCGGGTCCGTGTCTCCAGAGGGGCTAGCGTTAGCATTTAGCCCCTCGTTAGCTCGGTGTCATCTCTCCAAAAGGGTGTGCGGCTGTTTCTCCGCGTTTTAGCATGTTACCGCGGTGTTCATCCAACATCTGAGGCTAAAAGGCAGACATCGAGGCGAGCTCCCGGCTGCAGAAGGCGTCTCCGCCGCCGGTCGGGTCCGTGTCTCCAGAGGGGCTAGCGTTAGCATTCATTAGCTCGGTGTCGTCCCTCCAAAAGGCTGCCCAGCTGTTTATCCGCGTTTTAGCATGTTAGCTCGGTGTTCATCGGCGATCGGCGGCTGCTGCTCCGGGCCTGAGACATCCACAGATTTCACTGAGCGTTTTCAGCTCACATATCCGTATGAGGCAACCTCTTATCGGACACACAGTCCTCCAAAGCCGGCTGTCGGGGCTGGAGCTAACCGAAGCAAACCTTAAAATGGCGGACACTGCGGCATTTCCGGAAACTTCCGGAAACTGCGCAAATAGACTTAAAATTTATAATAAAAATAATAAAAACTAATGAAACTTAATTTAAAACAACCACAGCTGCAACAAAGTGCTGTACACATGAAATTAAGAACATTTAAACACAAAAAAATCTTATTTTTATTAATTACGATGCGGTCGTATAGCCGAAACGTCGTAAGTCGAGGCCGTCGTAACCCGGGAACCACCTGTATATTACGTTATGATTACAGCGTTTCACTGACACATTTCTTTTTTCTGTTCGGGTTGAAGCACTGGAGAGTCGTTCCAACTACCGGTGGGAACACATCAAATTTGTTTCACTTCCACTCGACAGAACAAGCTAAGTCAGAAGACGAAGCACAGTAAAAGTTTGAGGCAACATGTCACTGAAACAACACCCTGTATCAAACGAGAAACACGTGCAGCACAAGCAGACGTTTGTTGTTGTTTTAAGTTATATTAATATTGACAAAGTTGAGAGTTTTATGTTTATTTGACGGTGAGTTCATGTTTCTTTTAATACAAATAAAAGGTGAACATTAATTTATTTGTACAGTTTTTCTGAGGCTTTTATATTGTTTATATCGATATCGGAATTATATCGTTATCGACCGAAATTAATAAATGTATCGTGATAAAAGTTTTGGCCATATCGTCCAGCCTTATAGCTCAAACATATGTTTTATCTTCCATGTAAAGAAGGAGACGCAGCTCTGTCTTGCAGCAGCATCATTATCTGAGTCGTGGCGCTGGTGCAGAGGTTCTTTCTATAAAAAGAACACATTGGTTCATTTCCTGTGTTGTTATGATGTGAAGCAGACATGACAGAACATCTTACAAAACGACGCAGCCACTTGTTTCTGTGTTGTCACTTCAGCTTGCTCACAGGCTCTGGAAAATATATTGTTAGATTTTTTTTTTATTCGTCTCTGACGGGAGTATTTTTTTTAATCGCCTCAGCTGCCATCTTGAATGTCACGTATCTTTGATCATGTGCTGTTGTCACTCGCGTTGATGTCGAGGAAGTCATCTTTATCTTTGTCATCCTGAGTATCTCTACATGTTCCTGACATCTGTACAATTTGTATATTATAAAATGATTTATATTTAATGTCTACACGTGTCTTTGCTTATTTTTGTCACTCTTTGAGACAGCTTTTAGAAAATCAGCTTGCCTCCAAAACACAACGGTTTCCAAAAAAATGTGTTTCAGTTCTAGGTTCTTGAAGATTAAATAAAACGAGCAGTAATGAAGTTCAAATGGACTGAGTGTCAAACAAATTCAAGGCTAATCCTTTAGACCAGATACATTCCCCGACACTTTACGTTTAGACTCCTCTCTTTTTCCCAGTTGTTTCTCTACGAAGAAGTTTCAGTAAAGTTCTGTGAAATAAACCTACCGAACGGGTCAAGTTGTAACAATCTGTAACAATCTGTTACAGGTCCCGAGTGTCAGGACTGCTGCAACAGTGACGACACACCATCTGAAGAATAATAAAATTAGGAGTCAGAGATGACGACCATTGTCTTGCCTTTAAATCCAGAAAGCGTGTTTATTTATAGGATTTGTTAACAAACAAATATTTTACAGTGTACCTGTACGGTATTAATGATTTACAAACCTGGTTTCCTTCTTTTACAGTGTTACTGAGAATCTTCACCAGCAAACGGGTCAAGTTCATACAATTCATATTTGTTTATGTTTATTAAATTTGTTCTTTTTTTTTTTTTTTTTTTTTTTACAAAAAACACAATACAAAACAGTCCCATAAATGATAACGTACAAAATATTTAAAAAATGAAAGGTAGCAGAAAGAAGAAAAAATCTTATTATATCTGCCCCTTTTTTCAAACAATCAGTTCAAACAATAATAATCTTCCAGTAACAAAACAAAATGAATAACTCTTTCTAATTTTCTAACTAATACAATACACATTACATTATTTCATATATATTTTTTAACAATTTAGTTTTGATCATTTTCTTAAATGTAAACATTGACTTGGCATTTTTAACTTCATTCTCCAAACCATTCCATAATCTAATTCCCTGGATTGAGGTAGAACGTCCCTTCAAACTAGTTCTGAATTTTGGTTTTACAAACATCTCTGTCCCCTTAAGATTATAACAACTTTGTCTTTTAACAAAATGTATTTGGATATTTAAAGGTAATGCGTTATTCTGAGCCCTATACATAACTGATAAAATATTATAATCTACCAAATCATGGAACTTCAATAACTTCAGTTGATAAAATAATGTGCTTGATGGATGACAGTAATGTTTTCTAGTGATAATTCTTACAGCTCTTTTCTGTAAAACAAAAATAGGCTTTGTGATTGTTTTACACGCTTTCCCCCAAACATCAATACAATAGATTAAGTGTGGAACAATGATTGTGTTATACAACAAATACAGAGCTTTATCATTCAATAGGTCTCTGACTTTGTACAGTACTGCAATAGATTTAGCTATTTTTATTCTTACAGAATTTATGTGTTGTTTCCATGTCAGTTTGTCATCAATAATAACACCCAAAAACTTCACCTCACTCACTCTACAAATCTCAACACCCTCAATTTTGAATGGAACATCAACAGTTTTCTTTTTATTACTGAATATCATGTAATTAGTTTTATCTAGATTTAATGATAATTTATTGAGTTTAAACCAAGTTTGTATTTTACAAATTCTGTCTTAATCAATTCCAACATTTGTTCTATATCTTTACCTAAACAAAAAAATGTGGTATCATCAGCAAAAAGTACACATTTAAGGAGTCCTGACACATTTACCAAGTACATATTTCAAATTAAACTGAAGTTCTTCAGTATCTGCTGCACATTTTGTATTTTACAGAAGGAGCAGGATTCATAAATGTTTTGAAGGTATTTTTCTAAGATCATGGCATTATCCTATACTAAACCACAACATTTTTAACTGACCGTAGTACAGTTACTAACGTGCGTGTCTAGAATCGGGTGCACGTTTCAATAGTATCATAACTATTTTCAGTCAATGTTTAACCCTATTGTTTTAATCCCTTACAACAGCTTTTTTACTTTTGTGTACAAATGTATTTATAAATTAGTTTTGCTTAGTGTTGTGTTCAAGACCACCTGACCCGAGACCAAGTCAAGATCAAGACCAGAGTGTACCGAGACAAGACCAAGATCATCAAAAATGGTCTTAAGACCTAGACCGGTCTCGAGTACTACAACACTAGTTTTGCTGGTATTTTATGTTTTGAGCGTGGCAGTGTCTGATGATTTGATTTCATGTTTATTCATTCATTTTAAAAGAACAATACAAGACAGTTTCATCAGATACAAGAATACAAGTAGGATAAAATGAAGGGAGCAGAAAGAAGATGAAATCTTATTATATCTGCCCCTTATTTCACAGTTTGTTCAACCAATGATAACCTTCAAACTACATCACAAAATGAATAATTCTACTTAATTTTTCTAACTGTAATATACAAACTACATCACAAAATGAATAATTCTACTTAATTTTTCTAACTGTAATATACAAACTACATCACAAAATGAATAGTTCTACTTAATTTTACTAACTGTAATACACAAACTACATCACAAAATGAATAATTCTACTTAATTTATCTAACTGTAATACACAAACTACATCACAAAATGAATAATTCTACTTAATTTTTCTAACTGTAATACACAAACTACATCATTCTAACTGTAATACACAAACTACATCAGAAAATGAATAGTTCTACTTAATTTTTCTAACTGTAATACACAAACTACATCACAAAATGAATAATTCTATTTACACAAACACACTAAGTTACATCATATATAGTTTTTGAGCAAGTCAATGACTGCATGACTGATGACTGCAGAGCAGCTGAAACAAACACTGTTTGGATGAAGTGTGTTTCAACAAACCAGAAGCAGGCAAGTCCCCATCTAGACCACAATGCATTGCAAAATACTGACTTAGATCATACATAAAAGTAACTGTCGAAAGGTCAGTGACTAACAAAAGTACATTTTAAAACTGAACTGAAGAGGAGACTGTCAGACGAGAGCCTTATATGTATTTACATAAAGAAACCCAGACCTCCCTCTCCTCGGCGAGGCTCTCCTGCTCCTCCTGGAGGAGCCTGAGGTGTTTGCAGTCGAGGATCCCTCCAGTGAGTTCTGGGTCTGACCCGGGGTCTCTTCTCAGTGAGACATGCCAGAAAAATCTATAAAGTTAGGAGTCCAGGTGGCCTCCTTAACAGATTCCCAAACCCCATCAACTGACTCCTTTTGCTGCAGAGGAGCAGCGGCTCTATTCCATGCCCCCGCCCTCCAGATGATGGAGCTCCTCCCCCTCTCCAAGGCTGAGCTAGACCATCCCACGAAGGAAGTTCATTTGGGCCGCTTGGCTCCAGGATCTCATTCTTTCAGTCATGATTCAAACCTCATGACCACAGGTGAGGGTTGGAACATAAATCAAGAGCTTTGCCTTCAGACTCAACTCCTTCTTCACCACAACTGACTGAAGCAACGCTCTCATTACTGAGGACGAGGCCCCGATCCGTCGATCCATCTCCCGCTCCATCCTACCATCAGTCAGGAAGAAGACGCCAAGACACTTCAGCGCTTCCAAAAGAAGGAGGTTGTCCATCAAATGTTCACGGTAAACACTAACAAATATTTAACGCTGCGACTTTGACCACAGGCAAAATATGTTTATATTAAAAATATAGAAGCCGTGTGGTTTGAGTACAAATGCCAACAACCTGAACTAAATCAAGTTTGATCTTCCCAGAGTTCTGACCTTCAAGAAAAGAAGAAACACAACAATAAAATAAATGGAGACTTACCGTACATGCCGCCTTAAAAGTTGCTCCGCCCTATATGTCGCATCAGTCCAATTATGTCCAATGAAGTGGAAAAATCCATAAACGTATTGCACCTCCGTATAAATCGCATCTATTATGCGTCACCGCTGACAACCCGGAAATGTGGGCCGGTGTTTTGCCAAAAATGGATTTGCTGCCAAATGGACGCAGGAGCGTGCATGGAAGGACTTTTTAACAAGATTAACACTTACCGGTAAAAACAATTATTTGTTTGCTGAAAATTATAGCAAAGATGTGTCTTAGCTGAACTTTTCTTTAATAAATGAATTGTCACATCAGCTGGATTTAAAAATTAGTTTTGCTATGTGCAAAATGTGCACCCGCACGGGTGGGAAGACTGCATTTCTTTAAAATTGAACAAGATAAACACCTAAAAATATATATTTGTTTGCTGACATTATAGTAAAGGTGTATCTGAGCTGAACTTTTCCTTAATAAATGCACGTAATTGTCAAATCAGCTGGATTTAAATAGTTTTGCTACGTCGGATCAACAAAACGTTACCACAGCTACTACCACATCGAATTTTTGCTCAAACATCTCCTAAAGCTAATCAGTTGTAAATGTCCATCCAGCGATTACTTTCTGTAAGTTTCATAAAAATCTGTCCGGTGGTTCTTGAGCTATTTTGCTAACAGTAAAACACTGAGGTAACAGTAGTTCAGAGCTCCAGAGAGCAGGAGGCCGTGCTGCGACAGAGTGAGTCCGAGCAGAGGAGGCTGCTGTCGGACACATGAGCTGGGAACGCTCCGTGGATCCTAGTGGCCGAAAGTGGTACTGCTCCATTTTTCCGTCAGAATGAAAACTGTCATAT
>JBBPBX010041620.1:9720-28781 GCA_038048925.1 Garcialebias charrua | reverse complement strand
TAGAATTCACCATGTCCTGGATGACTGAGAATCTTCACTAGCTATTAATGACCCAATCGGCCTGCCATACTCTCCCCACCTCTCTGCTCACTGCTTCAATCCAGCAGCAAGCTGCACCACGGTGGCGAAATGCAGCTAATTTGACCATTAAAGTGCATTTATTAAGAAAATGATAGACAGAAACACATCTCTGCTATAATTTCGAGCTAACAAACAATTGTTTAGGTAAATTTCTTGTTAAATGTCGGAGGATAAAGTCGCGCTCCTCTTTCCTGTTTCTTTTTACAGACATGATCAGCCTCGGCCAGCTGTAGGTGCGCGCGCACACTGACTGACGATATGACGTCTTTGTTTTAGCTAAGGTCCTACTTGGAACATAAAATTAAAAAAGATAAATAAATTCACAGACCTTTTTTAAGACGCCAGAAAGGGAAAAATATAGTTGTGTAGGTTTTAAAAAATTTAATACCTCGTCAGATGACGTTTATTACTTTTTAATACTTTTTAATGGCCTTAATTTGTGTTAATTTCATTTACTACCTTTTACTACCTTTTACAACCCCGCGGATACCCTGTAAATATGACGCGGTTGAAAATTTGGGTGCACTAACTGTGCTGGTGAACCAAAAAAAAGTTTAGAAACACCAGTGCAATCAGTGCAAGAAGTTAGTGTAGAACCATGGGAAAAAAATGTATCAATTAAAAAAATGATTTTGAGTAAGATATTTCCAGCAACCTGCAAAGATTTTGTTTCTTTCCACCTTGAAAACTTTAATATCCAAATACTATGTTAGGTTTATTCTTTAAAAAATAATAACACCAATTTCTCATTAACATTCAAATAATAATGCATTATTGTAATTAAAAAGATAAATTAATCTACATTTCTGGAAATGTTTGAATTATCAGAATAATCTAGGTTATCAATATTATACTTTTGATAACAATTTACCTTTGTCCACGAGAGGAAGACCTCGACCTCCAACTCCGCCTCTGAGAAAGGGACTGTCTTGGCCAGGTCTGACTGATCTGTTTAAAGCATGCAACAGCAAAATTGGTACACATCGCATCGTGAGTTAGATGAATTGTTACATCTCTAATTTTGATCATATTTAAATTAAATACCTTTGATCATTAGAAAGAGACTCAGAGGGACTCCTGCTACCATTGCATCCCAAGATTTGAGATTGAGTGCTTGAAGGGATGTCCATCGGGGTTCTTTCTGCATTTTAGAGGGTTTAAACATAAGTGTTAATATGTCAAAAATGTAAATTACTTTACACAAGGTTTCCAAGTACCCCAAGATGATAGTTGTGCAATATTTACCTGACTGTGCATTCATCCTTTTAGGAGGAGTTGGAAGAGCAAAGTCATCTATAATAAAACAGTCAACAGTAAAGCCTAAATGTTTTATAAATAGAAACATTAAATTTTAAAATAAGAAGTGAAAACAGTCAATCATTTTTAAACATATTTCAAATTAACCTGTCTAATTTTTTCAAAAATGTAAAAAATTACTTTTTTACAGGGTTACAGTACTTTCAGATCAAAATGGATGGCTGGGTTAGGTTTGGAGACAACTCACCACTGAAGGCGACTTGGATCGTGTTTTTCCAAATCTGTGGAAAAGAGCAAGGAGAGGAATGTGAAATCTCAACCTTATTTTAAAAGTTTGTGGATGGAAAGTATGTCAATATACCACATTCACCAACAGAGACATTGAACATTCTTGTTTAGACAAATACCCATGAAGCAGGTGTGTTTGGGGCCTCTGCACATTCTCCATCAGCAGTAGATTAATACCCCTCTGCTTAGTTCATGTAACATTAACATTTATCTTTGTGTGACCACAGCCAATGCTGACAGATATAAGAGGGGGAAATGTTTTTTTTAAGCACATGATTAAAAAAAGTCATTAATGATGGGCAGTACATGTATAGGGGATAAGTTTTATCGTTTAATGTTAAACATATTTCTGAGACATTTTAGGCTTAGTGGCTGAAGAGTTATGACACTGTTTTATACACCGTTTACTGATTTTATATGCTCAGGAAATGTTACTGTTTGATTAAACTATTCTCTCTGGACTTTAGACAAACACGAATTACATGGTTTACTAGTTTATTTAGCTTAGGAGCCCATTTTTCATATAATCATAACTTAATCAAGTAGTTTCTCTTCATCCAGTGCAGGTAACATAGTTACTGCCGCTGGTCCACAGACAACAATACATTGTGCTCGATAACCAGAACACATCACACATAATATATACAGTATACTACTATGATAGACTACATTATTACTTAAAGGCTAATACACTTAGAGTTCACATCTAGAAAACAGTTTTACTGATTTAAGACTCTGCTCGCACATCCATCTACAGAGATAACGCACACCAGAACACCATATCTTAGTCAGAAGAGAGGCCACTGTATGCATATAAATGTATTTTATGTCTGTACGCTCTCTCTCTCCTTTTGAGCACCTCTCTAAGAGTTTAGGACTCTTCATGGCCTAACAGAGCAGACAAAAACATTAAACTCCAGCTCTTTTTTTTCCAACCAGCTCATTTAGCATACCATCACAACAGTCCAGTCCAGTCCAGTCCAGGTGGCTAGCAGTGTTAGCGCGGGCTAGCTAGCTAGCTAACCCGCGCTAACACTGCTAGCCACCTGGCATGCGTTCCGCTCCGGTCCGACCTCCGCAGCAAATACGCACTCATTTTAATCAATGAGACTGTTCCGCACGGCGACTGGGTAGCTAGCTCGGACGGTAGCTTGCAGTCCGAGCTAGCTATCTCGAAAAAATCGCCTCGAAATGTACAGCTCGAACATATCGGCACAGCTAGTAAGCCGTTGGTAAATTCTGCTGTTGACTGTACGCCCCAAAATAATCGTTCAAAGTTTGTCACGGGTTTATTAACTAATGTGATTTACAAAACTTTACTTACTGTTGTTGCTGAGCCCGCGCAAAGAAGATTACGAATTACTTCACGCATGCGCACACCGTTCTTCTTCTTCTTCTTCTTCTTCTTCTTCTTCTTCTTCTTCTTCTTCATGGGGTTTAATGGCGGTTGGCAAAACACTTTAGGTGTGCATTACCGCCACCACTGGTATGGAGTGTGGTTCTTCATGGGATAATTCTATGTGTACGCCTGATTAAACTATATGTATTTCAAATTCTATTAAACAACTTTGTTTTCTTAAAATATCTAATTATAATTTGGATATGTTTACTCTCTAAGTTATGTTGTAGTGCAGCTATTATGTTAAACTTTTCTTTTATCTCTTCAAATTCTCTCTTCATATATTCACGGTCTTGATCATAGTTTTGACATTCCTGTAGAACATGTTGCAATGTTTCATCTTGTCCACAGTGCTCACATTTGCCTGTATTGTGTTTCTTTATTTGAAATAATGAATAATTAAGTCCTGTGTGTTCAAATCTTAGTCTTGTTATTAATCTTTCCTCTTTTCTGCTCCTTCTTCCAGTTCGTGTTTCACCTACTGTCATTTTGATCCCATAAAACCATCTTCCTTTACTTTCTTCATCCCATCTTTTCTGCCATTCTTTCTTCAGTCTTTGTTTAATGATACTTTTTGCCTTTGATTTACTTGTTTTTACTGTGAAGTTGATCTGAGTTTGAGTTGCCTTCTTTGCAATCTTATCTGCTGTCTCATTTCCTTTTATCCCAATGTGTGCTGGTACCCATAAAAATGTTATTGTTAATCCAATTCTTTGTGTACTAAATAACTAATAACTAAGGAGTGCCAGTGCCAAGGAGTGCGAAGGTGTGCCAAGGTGTGGGAAGATGTGGGAAGGAGTGCGAAGGATCCCTTTTTTACTATATTTTTTCCCCTTGTCCCAAACGTAGAAAAATATGTTTATAGTAAATGGAGCTTATTTATGTAGCGTTTTCCAGCCCCCTATGAGGGGCCCCAAAGCTCTTTACAATACCAACCATCCACCCATTCATACACACATTCATACACCGGTAGCGGCAGACCCATGCAAGGCGCCATCCAGTCCTACCGGGAGCAACTCGGGGTTAAGTGTCTTGCCCGGGGACACAACGACACATGGGGAACCAGGATTCGAACCTCCAACCTTCCGATTGGGGACGACTGCCATTACCACTACGCCACGGCCGCCCCACGGCCGCTTAATCTGTCCTAACCACATTTATTTTATTAAAATCAATTATATGTTAAATTATATGTTAAAATAAATATGTGAAATGAACCTGCATTATTTGTCTATTTAATATAAACTGCACAGTAGGTATGTTTTTGTAGTATTCAGCCTTGGAAAAAAATACAATGTAGAAAATGTTAATGAACTATTGGTTTAAAGAAATTGTATTAGGACAATGGAGTCTGTTCAAAGTTAAACAGAACCTGTATAAAAAATAGAATGTTTAATACTTTGAGTGGGCATGCTGATCAAAGAAACAGATTTGTCTTAATTCAAGTTAGTTTGTTATCTTGAAACAAGATTTTTCACATTTTACAAACCTCACGACAACTGCAAATGTTAATGAAATGTCAAAAAAGCTTGTTTCAAATAAGAAATTACTCAAAACAAGATATTTTCAAGACTTTTTGCCTTATCAAGATTTTCAAGATGCATTGTCTCAAAACAAGTTGTTATGTCTTACTTAGAAATATGTTTTTGACTTATATTAAGTGTGATAAGAGGTTTTGACTTGAAATTAGAAAATTTGACTTGGTAAGATTTTACGTTTTTGCAGTGTGTCAGAAGTTCTGGAAGTTGTTCCTCGTTTAAAGGCAACATATATTTTGTTGTGGTTTTCATTTATGCTCAACAGATCTTAAGCTTCATTTTATTTAGTTATTTTGGGAAACTGCACTTGCATTTTAGTTTTTGTGGTGGTTTTTGTTGATCTATATTTTGTGCAGACTTTTTCAATCTAACAGAAGGATAATTTTTATTTTTTGTTTTTATACTTGGAGACTGATTACTTTTCTAAATAAAGTAATTTCAGTAAAAATACGCTTTGTTTTTAAAAATTCTATATAATACTGCAAAGCAACATGTTATTTATTTGAAAAAAAAATTAACTTAACTATGATTTCTTTTTTTTTTAATATCACGAAATCAATCGTTATCGTCAGAATGCTCTGAAATAAATCACAATATAATATTAGAGCCATATCGCCCACCCCTAGTTCTGCCATACTTGGATTAGATTCTCTGCGCCCCAACCCACCTGCTTGCTCAGGTGTCCCAGTTTGGCCTTATTGTCAACCTGGAGAAGAGCTACCTGATCCTTTTCCAAACTAACACCTTTCTTGGAGGATTTTGCTTTCACCCTCCATGAGAGCTCGCCCATCCGCTCAAGGGTGGGCGGCATATTCCAGTTGGTCAGTCAGTTCAGGCTGGGCAAGCAGCTCCCCTACGTTGCCTTCCACTAGCTACTAGGCAAACTGCAATCAGCAACTCGGGTGGTGTCCTTATGCCTGCTGCCATGTTGCCCCTTACAGAGGTGGCTGAACAGCTTTCACCTGGATGCCAGGCCGCACAGGCATTACAGGCATGCAATAACATGGTCGTGTCTTCAGACCCTGACTCCACGGAGGGACAAAGATTATTCGTCCAGGGGTGTCCCCATGGGAGTGGTAGTGTGCCGCAGGGAAGTGGGCACGACATATGCCAGCTCCAGGGGATTAGGCACTGTGTGGCAACAGAGCGGTTCAGGGCCACTGGGGTTAAAGGACCGCTCCAACCATATAAATGTGCTGGAGCTGCGTGCAACGCATTGGCACTCTGTACTTCCTGCCCCACCTGGAGGGGGAGCATGCTCTCGTTCGGATGGACAACACCTCTATTGTCTACCACATAAACCACCAGCAGATACCAGGTCAGCACAGCTTCTGAGAGTACCCAAAGAGCCCTTGGAATGGGCCTCTCCTCGCCTGTCCACCTTGCGGTCGACATACTTACCAGGGCAACACAGTCAGGTCGCAAGACTTCCTCTCTCACCAGGGGTCTGCTCTGGGAGAGTGACCCCACCACAGCGACCTAGTGCTGATGATCTGGGACCATTTTGGTCAAGCTGAGGTAGACCTGGTTGTGATAGAGTGTCAACTCGGTGTCCCCTAGGATACTCCCCTACCAGGGTGTCTGATGCACTGGGCCAGGATACATTGGCCCATCCTTAGCCAAGGAGTTCCCTATATGCCTTTCCGCCCCTTTCTCTAATTTGGTTGGGGGATTGATATGACACCCCAATCTTCAACGTCTTCGGCCGTGGGTGTGGCCACGGCAAGGCTAGGACAGCAACTGACTGGAATTTTGAGGTAAGGGTATTTGTTTGTTTAGCCATTTAAAGCACAAATATCCTGCGCACTACGAAAACTGTATGCAGTTGAGAGAAACTTCGGAAGTGGCGGGGACTTCAGGAAAAAAAAAAAACAAAGCTAGTCCAACAACACGGCATTGTTGATGCTGGTTATATTCTAAATCATAATCCTTAGTTTTGCAACCATCCCTAATTTATTTTAAGAAGCTTTTTGCACAAATAGCATGACCAATGTAAGTAATGCTAATAACTGAAACAGTTCTTCTTAATTCTAAAGAAAATGTGCTTTTTGTTTTACTATCTCTCTTAACTGCACATTCTTCCTGTTTAAAAGATGTGGATAAAACTATTTCTTCAAAGATATTGTTCTACAAACAGATCAAGAATTGTTAACATACTTGAAGTTTACAAAAAAAATTATGTTAAGGTATTCTTTTTGCACTTGGTAGCTGATTCAAACTGTCAGCCAATTTTTTTTATATATTTATTTATTTTGCTTGTTAAATATGAATATATTTTTTTGTATTCTGGTGACTGTTTATGAAAAGTCATTTTGAAATTACACATTTGTTTGGTTGATTCAATAAAAGGAGAAAATGTGAAATATCGTCTGTGATATCGTTATCAGGGTGTTTCAAAAAATATATCGTGATATCATTTTTTGGCAATATCGCCCACCCCTAGTTGGGAGCTATGATCTAGTCTCTCCTCTGCGTGGTGCCCATAAGTTACACCCGCCGACAACTACATGAGCACCAGGTTGGCAGATGCCCTTGGTTCTTGAGGCTCTGTGCCGCCCTCTGTTCGAACCTCTAACGCATGCAAACCTCAAAGTTTTTTCATGTAAGACTGCTTTTGTTGGCTATGGCCTCAGCGAGAGGGTTGGAGAGCTACAGGCTCTCTCTCGGTTCCTCATGCTTCAGGTGGGGCCCTGAGGTCTCGGATGTTACCTTGTGGCCAAACACTACATTTGTACCAAGGTGTTGTAAACGGTAAATGGTAAATGGAGCTTACTTATATAGCGCCTTCCAGCCCCTTATGAGGGGGCCCAAAGTGCTTTACAGCACCAGCCATCCACCCATTCATACACACATTCATAGTAGTGGTAGTCTGCCATGCAAGGCTTGCCCAGGGACACAACGACACATGGTGTGGGAACTCGGGATTCGAACCTCCAACCTTCCGATCGGGGGACGACTGCCATTACCACTACACCATCTCGTACCCGTCTTACTTTAACGGTAACCAACCATTGAGGTCTTGCACATTTTCAGCCTACACCTGGCGAGAGGTCTGGATTATTGTGCCCAGTGAGAGCACTGGAGGCATACGTTGCAGCTACTGTACTGCCATTATACGATCGCCTCTCCCACTGGATCGTGGAAGTCATCTGCCACGCCTACACCGCAAGGCACGGTCCCCTGCCGGTCCGCATGAAGGCACATTCTGCCAGGAGCGTGTCCGTTGCCTTGGCTACCCTGAGAGGGGTTCCGATGGAAGCAATATGTGCTGTTGCATCATGGGCTTTCTCAAGCACGTTCACCAGACTTTACAGAGTTAACGTGGCCACCCCTCATTCCCTGGGCCAGGGTCTTCTGCAAGGGTCCTCTAGGCCTCCTCAGCGAGGTATGTGCTCGGGATTCCTTGTGACATCGTTGGTATTCATCATTCAGTGCTTTCAGCACCGCCCTCTGGTGGTCAGGAGGGATGAAATAGAATGAAAGTTACATATGTAATTACGGTTCTATGATTCCAAGATGACCGCCAGAGCTTCTCTGGCACTCAAAATACTTGCTTTCCACGAGAAGATTCTGTAGGAGCAGAGCCGCAGATGACAACGGGCTACAGTATATAGCCTCTGATTGATCATCCGCATAACACACGTGTGACTTTTTTTTAGGCATGTAACGGTACAAGTGGGTGTACCGAACCGTTTCGGTACAGCTCCTTCGGTTCGGTCCACCCGCGTACCGTTTCGGTTATTTTTTCACTCATTGAACGTTATTAACGGGGGAATATATGCACAGCGGAACTAAATTTCCTGGGCGCGTTTCAGCACGGAGCTATTATTGCGTAGCACACGTAGCATTTAGCCGTTAGCATGTCGTACTGTCTCCTGTTTGGGAACGTAATGGCTTTCTTGACGAGCGCACATTCAAAGCTGTGTGGATGTGTTTTTACAAGACTGGATCTGCAGCAACACGTCTAACATGAACGCGCTGGAAACGACGTCACCCAAACGTGAACGAAGAAAAGCAGCTGTTGCTGAAACTGCGCTAACAACCGCTGCATTAACACTACTTCATCAGGTGATTCAGATCGGTCCAGAGCAATAACACAAACTGTATGAGTTTTAAATCTCTGAATCTAAAGGCTCCGGCAAAGCTGAGCATCCTGCCTGTACGCCACTCTATGCGCACATTCTGTGCGCATGCGTTCGCTGGCACAGCTCTGCTTTCTTTCTCAGGTTAAATGCTCGCGTTTTCGCTCCAAATGCTTGTTGTAATGTGAGCAACTGTGTGCAGAGGGGACAAACTGAGGTCGCTGATTGGTCACTTGCTGACACGCCTACTGAAATGATTGACAGCTCGAGCGGGACAACCAGCTGGCTTCAGCTGCGGTTGCTCGGCTGCAGCCGCTGCGGTCTTTCTAACTTTATATGTTAATAAAAACTAATAAAAAGTAAAAATAAAAACAGGGAGCGCTTTTCCTGCAGCCCACAGCCCACCAGGAAATATTTAAAACCTCCCGCAGCCAGGTAGGACATGAATTCATTCATTTCAGTCATGGAGTGAACGGAGGATGAAGCTTTTACTTGACTTTTGGCAAAAAAACAAAACAAAAGTCCTGATCAGCGATGAAGAAGGGGAATTTAATTCATTTGTGTAACATACAAAACAGTCCGGCGCCGGGGAAGTTTATGGTCAGACACCTCGCAAGCGTGCGCGGTCGTAAAAAAAAGAGCTTTGCGCGTTCGTGCCCTGCGGGGCTACGCTTGTGCCTCAGCGTACGTACGTCGTACAGAGGCGTACAGGCAGTATGTGCAGCTCTACCGGGGGCTTAAGTCTGAATGTTGTTTTATGCGCAGGCTTTAAAGTTACTGATCCTCGCTACGAGACATTCATCACGTCAACACTTCAGCTAAAAAGTTCAGCTCTTTATGAAAAAAACTAAAACTGATTGTCAACAAGTCCTGGAGCAGATTAAAGCCCTGCCCTGATGATGAGTGAGATATTCAACCGTTCAAGAGGTATTGTTCTTTTATTATAATTATTATTAATAATTTATTTATTATTATTTAAAATAATCTTATTAACTTGTTTTTTTTTACCTCTGTGTTTTATTTTCAGTCTGGGACAGAGGTAGCATCTCTCTTCCACTTCAGGGACAGACATCCACCAGAGATCACCTGCTGCAGCTAAGAAGTGTGTGATGACTGAACTGAACTCTGAACTGTTCCAGGACCTGTCCCACTTGGAGGAGCAGGTCCAAGAGGTTGTGAGTACAGTAATGAGGACAAATACAGCCACACTGCTGCTACTGGACAAAAACTTGATTAGTTAGATCATAAACAGTCTGTTGCTGCTTATTGTTCTGGTTCTGACTGTTATTGTAGTATTTATTAAGATTTTTATTATTGTTAAAGCTGCACTATGTAACTTTGTAGTGCAGTCTGTAACTTTTCTAACAATATATTTTTAACATATTTCTTCACTCTGTCACTATCTACTGACAGACTGGTGTTAGACAAAGTAATCTCTGAAAAAAACTATAGTCCCCTTGCTTCTCTATCAGCATTTATAAAAACACTAAAAACACAGAGTGACCCGCCGTTAACCAGCCAATAAAAACAGAGTTTGTAACCAGCCAATAAAAACAGAGCTTGAATTTGAATCAGCCAATAAAAACAGAGCTTGAATTTGAATCAGCCAATAAAAACAGAGCTTGAATTTGAATCAGCCAATAAAAACAGAGCTTGAATTTGAATTTCAGCAGAGCAAGGGGGAGCAGAGCCATATATGGCTCTGAGGGGGAGGGATCAGAATGCTTTGCCTGTTGAAAATATTTCTAAGTTTTGTGCTCTACAGAAAGTTACACATAGCACCTTTAATATACAGTAGTTTATTTATTGTAGAGTGCTGTTTATTTAAAATATCATCCAAATGGTTCACTTTTATTTATAACTACAATACAATACAGTACAAATGTATTTTTGGCATATTTTCAAAATAAATATTTTGTAAGTCTTTATTTTGTCTTTTTTTTTGTACCGAAAATAAACCGAACCGAGCCCTCCTTGTAGTTGAACCGAACCGAAATGTGATTTTAGCGTACCGTTACACCCCTACTCTTTTAATATTATTACTCGAACAGCGCATGCGTGAAGGGAACATTCAGTGCTTTCAGCACCACCCTCTGTCGGTCATCCGGGATTCATAGAACCGTAGTTACATATGTAACTTTCGTTTTATTTTGTCCCACTGCCACACCTTCAACTTTTTGCCTGTGTTTGTAGGGCATGTTTGCTCTCTGTCTGTTAGCAAAATATCTCATGAAACCCTGGACATATTTTATTAAAACCTTCAGAAATTCTTCAAGATCTCTGCTACAACCAGCTCACCATAGAGAACACAAAATTAAGTCAAGTTTACAGACGATGAGCTAAACTCTGGTGTGTTTGTAGCTGACAGTCAATCACAACACGTCTTTCAGGTGCTACTTTAACCACAAGGTCTGCTTAAAACCTTCATCTCAACTATGAAAGTCAACCTTGTTTTTCTGTTAGCTAAATTTTTTATGAATCAGAGGATGGATTTTAATGAAATTCCAGACTTTTGGAGTTACAGTTGTAGTCCCTCGTTTATTGTGGGGGATCCGTACCCTGAAGACCCACGATAAGTGAAAAACCGCAAAGTAGGAATAGTAGTACAAGTAGTAAGTAGTAGTTATATATATATTAGGAATGTGCGATATGGCCTAAAAGTTAGTTTCCTATTGTAAGGCTCAAGAGTGTCTTCATTGGGTTTAACTCACACAATGTTAAGACGGCAGTCACAGAATGTGATGGAACACAAGTGCTCTTTGAAGCTGGATGGGAAATATCGGCAGGTTGGATCTGATATCCGATACTTAAATCAGAGTCAGAGTCAGAGTCAGAGAGTCTTTATTGTCATTTGCACCGCATGTGGTACATGAGATGAAAACGAGATTATGTACACGAGGTCCCAGTTACATCCAACAACAAATGAAAGAGAAAAACAGTAATTATGCTGGTATCAGATACTGATACTGGATCGGATCAGCCCCATCCCTAATATATATATACACATACATACATTAAGGTGTTTTAAATCCTTTCCACACTCTTGTAAATTATAAACAATGTTTCTGAACTCTAAAGCTCTAAAAAAAGCACAGAATGTCATGATTTCAGCTCCCTGCCTCGTCTGCTCTCAGCCACCTGCAAGCGCACTTGGCCACGCCCACTTCTGCACTCTGCACAGAGAACAGCTGATCAGCTGTGGAGGAAGCTTATCATAGGCTGCACAGTGGTGCAGGAGGTGCTAAATAATTTAAAATCATTTATTTTAAATAAAAATTTCATGCCAATCGTGCGGCTCATCCATCAGTCAGCCAATTGTCATGTCATATCTAATTTGAAAAACTGCGATAAACGAACTGCGAAGAAGGGAGAGACTACTGTAATCCAATTTAAGATGACCAACACAAGCAGTCAACATCAGCTAGCACCAAGCTGACACTGATCCAGCTCATTTAAAAACATTGAGCTAAAATGTGATGCGTTAGTTACTGAGTGATACACAAAACATACTCTGAGTTCTCACAGAATGAGATGAGACTGCAGATTATTTTACAATGTTTCAACAAAACATCTCTTTCCCTTCTGATTAAAAGATCATTTTAACTTTGACATGAGCTGTGGAGGATATGCATTCCTTCAATATATACTTCGTGACCCGAGTACTCGAGCCAGGGTAAAGTGGTCCAACATGCTTTTGGTCAAGGAATGCATATCCCCTTAGACCTTTCATTGATCAACTAAAAAATAATAACATTTCAGGTTTGTTCTTCGTCTAGGGGAGAGGAGAACGTGCATATGACATCTACTCTCGCCTGCTGAGAGAGAGAATCATCTGTGTCATGGGTCCTGTAAGTGTTTCTATATTTACTGACCGTCACTACAAAACTAAAATAATTCTGAATAACCTCTCTTGTCTTGTGTGCTCAGATTGATGATTCTGTAGCCAGTCTGGTTATCGCCCAGCTGCTCTTTCTGCAGTCAGAAAGCAACAACAAACCCATCCACATGTACATCAACAGTCCTGGTAAGGTGCTCCCTCACTGAACACTTGAAGCATTCAGGAGAGAAGTTTAATTTATAGGAAGTGCAAGGCTGAAGGGATTGACAAATGTTTGAAAACACCTCAGACATGTTGGACATCCAGTTTCCCAGAGATTACGAAACAAACATAAAAGAAAAGAGCATATTCGTGTGAATGCAGAGTGCTGAAATCTGGTAAACGAGCTCAAACTGAACGGTGGTTAAAACCATCTGAACAAAACTAAAGTTAGAACAGTAAACGCATCAAGGTCTATGCTCAATCCAGGTAAAATCCAACAATGTTCAGTCTGGTCATCTGGACGGCTTCTTCTTTTTTTTTTTTAGACATTTTGTCCTTCGTCCAAAGGACCTGTTGAATTTTGCAAAAAAATAAAAATAAAAAAAATAACGAGGGGAAAAATGTAAATAGAGGTAAATGTTTCTAAATGTATTAAATTTACAAAAGCAAAAATGACAGAAGTTATGACCGTAACTTTGTAAGCTGAATGTTTTGATAATTTTTTCTTCTTTCAGCTTTTTCCTCTTCAGGGGTCTCCACAGCGAGTCGTCCTCCTCCATCTCACTCTGTCCTCACTCCAACTACCTTCATGTCCTCTCTAACTGCATCCATATATCTCCTCTTTGTCTTTTTCCTGGCAGCTATATTTCTAACATCCTTCTACCAATATACACACTGTCCCTCTTCTGGACATGTCCAAACCATCTCTTAACTTTTTTATCTCCCAGTTGTTCAACCTGGGCTGTACCTCACTGTTCCACCTGCCTCCCTTTCATTCACACATTTACTCTGTCTTACTACGGCTGACTTCCACCTGTTCTCACCACAAATCATGTCATCTGCAAACATCATAGTCCATGGGGATTCCTGCCTGACCTCATCTGTTAGTCGGTCCATCACCAGAGCAAACAAGAAGGGGCTCAGAGCCGATCCTTGATGCACTCCCACCTCCACCTTGAAGCTATCTGTCACTCCTACAGCACATCTCACCACTGTCCTGCTGTCCTCATACATGTCCTGCTGTCCTCATACATGTCCTGCTGTCCTCATACATGTCCTGCTGTCCTCATACATGTCCTGTACCAGTCTAACATACTTCTCTGCCACTCCAGATTTCCTCATGCAATACCACACCTCCTCTCTTGGCACCCTGTCTTTTTCTAAATCCACAAACACAATAGAGTTCTTTCTGACCCTCTCTGTACTTCTCTATCAACATACTCAAAGCAAAGATGACATGTGCTCTTTCTTGGCATGAAATCATACTGCTGCTCACAGATAGTCACATCTTGTCTAAGTCTTCCTTCCACAACTCTCTCCCAGATCTTCATCGTGTGGCTCAACTTATTTCCCCTGTAGTTGCTACAACTCTGTACATCACCCTTGTTCTTAAAAATGGGCACAAGCACACTTCTTCTCCATTCTTCAGGCATTTTCTCACCCTCAAATATTCCATTAAATATTTGAGTCAAAAACCTCACTGCCACTCTCCAAGACATTTCCAAACCTCCACTGGTATGTCATCAGGTCCTACTGCCTTCCCCTTCTTCATTCTTTTCAGAGCTTTCCGGACTTCACCCTCACTAATCTTTCCCACTTCCTGGTCCACAGTTTCTATGACCTCCACTCTTCTTTCTCTTTCATTCTCTTCATTCATTAGCTCCTCAAAGTACTCCTTCCATCTACCTGTCACACTCTCCTCACTTGTTAAGCCCCCAGTATACTCCCGCATACGTCCGTCCACGCTTACATCCGTCCACGCTTACGTCCATCCACGCTTGCGTATGCTCGTACTGTACGCAGAGGGTTCAGACTTCATACTCGAGCATACACCCTGAGCAACTGCAGTCAGCTCCACAGACGAGGAATGTTTATCTTTGGAACAAATTTATGGAAGCCATTGTGTCTCATACTTAAAATTAAAAGGGATTAGCAGAAATGCTTTTTCATTTCAAAGTCAAGCAGCATTTTTTGACTCATAAACAAAATTTAAAATTAATAATCCAAACTGCATTTTCATTTTCTTCTTCGAGACTGCTCAATTTGTAAATTAATTAAAATGATAAATAAAATATCATTTAACATTTAATTTTCAAAATATGTCCTAGTAAAAAGGGACCAAAATTCATTTTGAAATGTCAATTTTGAAAATTAAAATGAAATAGCAGAAATGCTTTTTCATTTCAAAGTCAAGCTGCCTTTTTTGTCTCATAAATAAAATTTAAATTAAATCATTTTCATTTTCTAAATCAAGACTGCTCATTGTGTAAATTAATTAAAAAGATAAATAAAATAACGTTTAACATTTAATTTTCAAAACATGTCCCAGTAAAAAGTGACCAAAATTCATTTTGAAATGTCAATTTTGAAAATTAAAATGAAATAGCAGAAATGCTTTTTAATTTCAAAGTCAAGCTGCCTTTTTTGTCTCATAAATAAAATTTAAATTAAATCATTTTCATTTTCTAAATCAAGACTGCTCATTTTGTAGCAGAGCTCCAGAGGAAACTAAGAACAATTTGCATTTTCATTTTCACTCTCAACCGTGCTCAAAGTGTAACATTAATCAATCTCAGTTGGCAATTCCAATTGGCTGCTTCACAACGCCCACTGAATCACTGATTGGCTGTTTTTAGCAGCAGGCGGAGTTTTAGACAGGGACAGGAAAGTGTCCTGCTGCTGCTGGTTGGTTAAACATATGTCTCCCTCCAGTGCACGTGCACACACAGCTGCTCCGCTGCAGAGGTTGCAAAGACATACAGTATATGTTAGTGTTACTGAGTTTAATTTCTGTTAATAACTGTTTACAAATCAGTGTATTTTACACGGGCGTAGCCAGGATTTTCTGAGGGGCAATTCCTTAAATACAAAACTGGAACTACAAAATGCAACCTCTCTGGTAGTCTAGTGGTTAGAGCATTGGGTTTCAGTTCCAAGCCTTTTCTTGACGTGAGTGTAGAGCTGGTCCAGTGTTCCACGACCAGCACGAAAACCACACTGCTCCTCCTGAATCCGAGGTTCGACTATCCGACGGACCCTCCTCTCCAGAACCCCTGAATAGACCTTACCAGGGAGGCTTAAGAGTGTGATCCCCCTATAGTTGGAACACACCCTACGGTCCCCCTTTTTGAATAGGGGAACCACCACCCCAGTCTGCCAATCCAAGGGAACTGCCCCCGATGTCCACGCGATATTGCAGAGTCGCGTAAGCCAACACAACCCTACAACATCCAGAGCCCTAAGGAACTCCGGGCGAATCTCATCCACCCCCGGAGCCTTGCCACCGCGGAGCTTTTTAACCACCTCGGCGACCTCAGCACCAGAGATCGGAGAACCCGACCCAAAGTCCCCAGGCTCCGCTTCCTCAGTGGAAGACGTGCCAGTAGGATTGAGGAGGTCTTCGAAGTATTCCGCCCACCGACTCACAACATCCCGAGTTGAGGTCAGCAGCACGCCACCCCCACCATAAATGGTGTTGGTCGCGTACCTCTTTCCCCCCCTGAGACGCCGGATGGTGGACCAGAATCGCCTCGAAGCCGTACGGAAGTCATTCTCCATGGCCTCTCCGAACTCCTCCCACGCCCGAGTTTTTGCCTCAGCAACCACCCGAGCCGCATGCCGCTTGGACTGCCGGTACCTATCAGCTGCTTCCGGGGTCCCACAAGCCAAAAAGGCCCAATAGGACTCCTTCTTCAGCCTGACAGCATCCCTCACTGCCGGTGTCCACCACCGGGTTCGAGGGTTGCCACCACGACAGGCACCAACAACCTTGCGGCCACAGCTATAAGCTGCCTCGACAATAGAGGCGCGGAACACGGCCCACTCGGACTCCATGTCCTCCGCCTCCAAAAAGGGTGGGTAGCCTGAGCTGCCGCCTGGTGCATAGGCACAAACAACAGTCAGAGCCCGTCCCCCCACACGTAGGCGAAGGGAGGCTACCCTCTCGTTCACCGGGGTGAACCCCAACGTACAGGCACCAAGATGGGGGGCAACCAGTATGCCCACTCCTGCTCGGCGCCTCTCACCAGGGGCAACTCCAGAGTGGAAGAGTGTCCAACCCCTCTCAAGGAAACTGGTTCCAGAGCCAGAGCCATGCGTTGAGGTGAGTCCGACTATTTCTAGTCGGAAACTCTCAACCTCACACACTAGCTCAGGCTCCTTCCCCACCAGAGAGGTGACATTCCATGTCCCAATGGCCAGCTTCTGTAGCCGAGGATCAGACCGCCAGGGTCCCCGCCCTCGGCCACCACCCATCTCACATTGCACCCGACCCCTTTGGCCCCTCCCACAGGTGGTGAGCCCATGGGAACAGTTTGGATTATTCATTTTAAATTTTATTTATGAGTCAAAAAATGCTGCTTGACTTTGAAATGAAGAAGCATTTCTGCTAATCCCTTTTAATTTTAAATATGAGACACAATGGCTTCCATACAAATTGAGGTCGCCAGACTAGCACATCAGGAAATCTCCAGACCCTCTCGCAGCCAAGCTGGACCTGATTTTAATTCTCTCGTGACACTTCATTTCTCACAATTTCAGTCATGGCATCAACAGAGGAGAAAGAGATCGCTTGCCTTTTAGCAAAAGAAAAGGCCAGATCAGGGATGAAGAAGGGGAATTTAATACATTGGTGTCGCATACAAAACAGTCCGTCGCCAGGCAGTTTATTGTGCGACACTGCGTACGTGGTCGTAAAAATTGAGCTTTGCGCGGACTTGCCCTGCGGGGGTACGCTCGTACCTCCGCGTACGTACGCGCGTACGTCCATACGCGGAGGTATGCGGGAGTATACTGGAGGCTGAAGAACATTACCATTCCTGTCTTTAACAAGCTGAACCTGCTTTCCAGCCTATCTCTTGGTCTCACCAGTCAATACAAGACCTTAGCGTCCACTCCAGCCTCTTGTACATCTCATCATACGCCTTCAGATAAATGAATAGTTGAAAGCAAGTGGAAATACCGTAATTTCTAGTCTATAAGCTGCTACTTTTTCACACGCTTTGAACACCGCAGTTTATCCAATGCTGCAGTTAATTTATGTATTCTTTTTGATGGGCTAATGAGTTTCATGCCGCCAAAACATTTAGCCTTGTCACACCGGGTGCTCACATAGCTGCCCAATACACATCTCTCATGGGGGTAGGTTCTCGTGACTCAATGAGACTACTTGTATAAATAAAGGTCTAAAAAAATGTGACCAATTAAATTACCGAACAGATCATAGTGGGTCTGGGGGGTGGATCAATCCACTCTCTGATTTTTCCTTCCCTCCCCGTTGTGTCCCCAGGGAGGCCTGTTTTCAGCCACTCGAAATAAGGCCCTATTTACACTGACACGGTTAGGGGCGACGTACTGTGTTTTTTTTTGTATGTTAGTTTGAGGAACAGCTCAGCATTGACACGGACGAATTTTGTGTTTACATGCACCTGAAGGAATCCCCCTCCCCCCCGTGAATCTGCTGTAATTGCCATGTCAGGTCATTAGTTGGCGCTGTGAATTTTGTACGTTCACCTAATGCGCATGCGTACTGCCTTGGACCACTCCCTGTAAGGACTTTCCTCTGGACATCGAAGAGAGAGATGTTGGATGAACTATTTATTTAAAATTCCCCTCAGTTTTTTTTCCAATTCATTCAATATTTTAAGCTGCATTAAGCAAAGGAGTGACAGCCTGAACAAGCCAGATAAACAACATGGCGCCAGTATCCAGGACGACAACAGAGTCCAGTTCATCAATGTAGTTTACGGTTTGGTTAACTTGTTTCTAATCGTGTGTTCAGTTTATTATCAGTGTTTGTGACATACAGTTTGTGGTGTTGAATAAATAAATAAAAATTAAACCTGATGTCTTCATTTTCAATTGTCAAATTGTCATATTTTGAGGAAATATAACATTCTGGATTTTATTAATTTTATAAATTATAATGTTTTAAAATTGATTTTTAAGTGTTTAAATGGACTTGCACCTACACCATTAAGTGATTGCATACAGAGACTGCACGGCAATAGCAGATCTACCAGAGCGGCTTTGAATGGAAATTGTAAGGTCCCTTTAGAAGAACCATGTTTGCACAAGGTTCTGTCGGTGAGAGGATCTACAGTTTGGAACTCTCTTCCTGCTATTATAAAATCCACAACCAGTTTCAATATGTTTAAAAAGCAAACAAAACTCTGGTTATTTCAAAAACAGAACTGTACCCATTTTTGACATATTACATTTCTCTGTTTTCCATTCATTATGTTGTGCTATTTTAAATGATTACCACTTCAATTTTTATTTTATTTTTTAAGCCCATCTAGGGACAAGTGCTGCGAATTAGCTGTTGCTAGATGCAAACATGGGACTGCTGTTTTACTCAGTTTGTCTATGTCGATGTG